>CACRXK020005269.1:2030-19382 GCA_902702795.2 Paramuricea clavata
GAGTGAGCTTGTATTGCCCGACCAAAAGGGCGTGGCGGAAGCGTGGCCGACGGACATTTCGGTCGCTAATTAACATTACATATTTTTTGCCCGACGAGCGTGTCGTTAAAAATGCCCAACGAAACTGTAATATTACGCGTACCTTTGGGGTGTCACACCCTCCCCCAGGACTTACTACACCCCTGCGAATAGTAGTGATTGATCGCAATAATCGGTATATGATTGGGCCAGAGATATTTTTACTATTATTTTGTTTAACACCAAAATAAATCAATGTTATCGATGTCGTACAAAACAAATGTTTACCTGAGTTGCATGTGCAATGTTTAAGATTGATAAATAATCCAAGAAAAAAAGTACAATGTTTAAGATTGATAAATAATTCATAGAAAAGCCCAGTATTTTAACCCCGCCATTTTGATTCGCGCATTCTGGGACCAAAACTATTTAAATAACGTATTGGAATTTGAAGGCCTCAGCAATCTGTTGAACACACAAGTGCATAAAAGCTTGACATAAGTAAGTTTTATACATTAAGAAACTGTTGAAGAAGCTGCTTTAAATTCCCAAGAGCAGAAAATCGTGCGCTTTACAAAGATATTTTAATTTGTTAATAGGTTAATATTTAAAATATATGCACCCTGTCAATATTTTACGCATCTTTGTTTGCGTTCAGCTTAGTGCTAACGCATTCAAATTCTACCAACTTATTATTTCAATAGTGTAGAGCGTTTGCACATGACGTCACAGCCGCCATGTTGGTGTTCCAATTCAAAAGAATTTTAACTGATTGGACTCTTTTGTCTGGAAAACCAACATGGCCGCCATGGCTTTTGTTGAGTTGGTTCCTGGGGAATGAGTGCAAACGCTGTATAATACAAAAATGCAACGGCTGGAAGTGCAACGGAACACGTTTCATAATGCACTCTTTTTATTCAATATCACGTGATTGTAATCAGCCAATTAAATTACCAGAATTTAATAAGGTGTTATATAAATCAACTATAATGCATATTTTATTTTAGAAAATAAGGATGGCTGGTATCAAAGATGTGAAAATAATGGATGGAGACTTGTATCTGATAGGGTATGATTTTCATAGTTGAAGGGTATTTTACATGGAAATTATCTGGTGGAAATTGATATACATGTATTGGACCCAATCAGGAACAGCCGCGAAAAATACAACTTCAGGTCCCTGGCAGCAATCGTACCTGTGGCTCTGCGATTCGAATCTTTTTGTTTTGTTTTGTGGATAAAAACACCATGTATTTGGTAAAACTTTCCAATGGATCTTATAAAACTATTGTCATTCCGAAAAAAGTGTGTATTTTAGCAAGAACACATTGTTATATTTCCAATCAATTTCGATTCATCTTCAGCAGATTGTTAAGTGCAAACAACTTATTTACCAACTCAAATGTACTGTAATTGAAATTAAAAATCTGATTGCTTTGAACTGGATCTGGCTAACTCCCCCGATGATAAAAAAAAACTGCAATGATCTGGCTAACTCCCCCGATGATAAAAAAAAAACACAATTACAAGTTGTTACCAAATTCAATAGCCGAGACCAATTATTTAAATGGCCATGAAAAGCAATTTAACCAGCTTATTAACCCCAAGCACAACCGACCTTTTCAATTCTGAAATGTCCAAATATTCATCTCTCGCCAGCGGATTGGCCAGGGATGTTTCCCCTCGTCGAAACTTCTAGGCCCAAAGCCGATTATACAACTAAGTTTGCGACCTATATGACCAACGCTGTTCGAACCGTCTTCCGATCTTGCCTCGAAACAGCGGAATGGTTATAACATTTGAATCTTGTCCATCGATTAATAGGAATATAAATAATCATAAACTTATCCCTGTCAGAATTACCTCTCGTCCTACTTTGGCAAAATGAGTGCGCACGAACAATAATTTTATTAAAATCTTTCGTGAAGAAACGTGTTCTCATGTTTCCGGGTTAAAATTTTATTAACAAGCACTATGTCCAAAAATTGACGAAGTGACCTGCTTCATGACGGATATGAAACCGGATCTACAGCTAGCATGTATAACAGGAACCTGGCTGAACGAGTCGATTAGCGAATGTTGCCTCTAAATTGCAGGCTACAATTTTATTTACAAAAACCGTTATACGGATTCTCACGGTGGAGTTGTATTATACATAAACAAGTCGATCCCATATCAACGTTTAGACCATTTGCATCATTTGGATTTTCAAGTTCTATGAGTCAGTCTTCGAGGTATACCTTCTGTGGTTCTCGGTGCCCTGCATCACCCGCGAAATACCGATGGCAGCGCTATGCTTAGCTATTTATCTGCATCACTGGCGTCATAGAGAGCTGTTATCCAGGCTGTGAATTAATGTTGGCAGGCGATGTTAATCGTTTTTAACGTGAACAATATACGTTGTAGCTTTTTGCGTTTTTGTCCGAATATTGCGATAAAATTCTCTAGTTCAAAAACAACAAAATATAGCCACCAGTTTCTTTTCAAAAAGAACTTGTTGAATGTTTATAAAAAATCTTCAGAAAATACTCACCACAATAGGTTGAATGTTAAAAAGTACCAGTCACAGCGCGACACTCTTCACAAACTTAAAATTACGTCATATACCTCGCGTTTACTCCCGTTTTGAATCTGCGACCTCTTGTTTATCTTTTTCGAAGCAAACTGGCTACTTGTTGTTTATTTTTTCGCCGCTTGCATATATTTCTTTATCTTTTCCAATTACTCGTCAAGTTATGTGCAAGAGGATGCTTTATTAGGATAGAAACCAAATGACCTTTCTATTATAGATTTTGCGAAAAATTGACGAAGATGCGGTGACTTACGATTCAGCGCAAAAGAAAATGGAATTCAAACATTGTAAGGTAGGCAACTGCGCAACTCACGCTACAAGAGTAATTTCTAGGGCAAGCTATCATGATCGATCATTTGCTGAATATCTGCTTGAAAATTTTAACTGCATGGAAACCCATAGAAGTAAGACACAATTTTCGTCTTATTGTTTTATTCTTTGTTTAATTGTTCGTTATCAATTTGCATGCATGTTTAATTATTCTAATTATGTTAATCAAGGGGCTTAGAGTGCTTAACATTGCGACTGTCATGCATGACGAATTAGTCTGCTTGCGCAATTATTTGTAAACGCTATTCATATTAACCGGTGCAGCGCTCGAATTAACCAACTGAGCTACAGAGGCCAGTTGTCGATATACACTATGTATATATACTAATATTATACCTCAAATTCAAATTGTCCAATCAGAAAGCTTAGTTTGTGCCACGTGAGCATGAAATTAATCGCGATATCACGCCTTACGTCATTAATTAGCGAGCCTGCGTTCTTTTTGACAATGTTCCACCCCATGTTCCCCGGGAAACATGGGGTGGAACATTATTCGCGTAGACCATGCAAGAGAACACGCATGACAAAAACATGGCGGACAAAATATAAATAGTATTGATGAGTGATGAATAATCAAATTTTAGACGTAAAACCTGGGGCTTTTTCAAAATTTTGAAGCAAATTTTGAAAAATGTTGTCTTTAATATTCCAAACGATATGTGATTCGAAAGAAAAGCGACGATAGTTGCGTTAATCCGAAAATAAAACATCGTATTCACATATAATTCATGAAGGTATGTGTCAAGTTTTTAATTCTCAACTTGGAGGCTTTTAATTTTCGGTATAATATATCATTTATAGACCCTCCGCTCGGGGGATTCGGCGAAATATTACCCTCAGTGTTAATATTTCCCTCGGGGCAAAGGTTGTGGGGCAACTTGTGACCAGAGTGCTCAAACAACCCTTGTGGTTGTTTGAGCACTCTGGCCCCATTACACTCTGCGCATGTCTGGATGCGTCGATACCTTCGTGTTGTACCACATGCGCTTGGTGAGAGCATGCTGATGTGTATAAATACGGAGGTATCATGTATCTAGACGTGTACCAAGCTGCACTGACCAGGCGTTGAACGCCGAAACATGCATGTCTGCAGATTGTACTGTTTATATATGTATGTATGTATTTGTGCATGTATGCATAGATATAGGAGATCTAGATTGCTAACGCATACCTAGCGCAGGCGGGGCCTACATGATAAATCCAAGATGGCGGTACAACAGGGCAAAAAGACTATAAATTCTATTACGAAAATCAGGATTTTTGCATTTTTTGCCGTCGCATTGTTTTGAAACTTATTCGGTCAAATTTTATGGTAAAGAGAAACTTACCGCGAAGATTTTGAGCATATATATGATTGAATTGGATGAAAACTCGCAAAATTATCCATCGATAAAAGTTCGTGTATAGTACTGATATAGTACTATATATGTAACTTGTACAGTTTTGCTTTAATTTTTGCTCACTATTTGCATAAAAAGCAAATTATAACAGACCATAGATGATAGACCCTCATCCAGTGCTCTCATCAGTTTACTTCTCTAACAAGCAAGGAGGGGGGGGGGGGTACATAACAGTTCATTTTTCATAATTATGAGGACAGAGCAGATGATGATGAGAGATGCAAGTATAAAACACCATTCACAAGGCTAGATGTTAACATAGCACAGTATTTCTGGCAATAAAACGCTCCAACTGACCAACTGACCATTTCACACGAACTTTTATCGCTGGATAATTTTGCGATTTTTCATCCAATTCAATCATATATATGCTCAAAATCTTCGCGGTAAGTTTCTCTTTACCATAAAATTTGACCGAATAAGTTTCGAAACAATGCGACGGCAAAAAATGCAAAAATCCTGATTTTCGTAATAGAATCTATAGTCTTTTTGCCCTGTTGTACCGCCATCTTGGATTTATCATGTAGGCCCCGCCTGCGCTAGGTATGCGTTAGCAATCTAGATCTCCTATATCTATGCATGTATGTATGTATATACGCTAGAGATTTTTACGGATTCAGCAAAGTATCGTAGCTGGAGAAGGCGATCTTCATGCAGGCGACTGAAATATTTTCAATCCATGTTTACATCCTGTATTTTTGGGTTTAGTTACTGAGAAGAGAAGATGTGGAGAAAAAACGGAAAAAAGTCAAAATTGAATGGATGAAGAAAATGTAAGAAATATGATAGCATCGTTTATATGCGAAAATATGCCCTTGTTTATATGCCCTCTGGCAGCTAGGAATCGATCACGCTTGGTGTTCACCTCTGCTATTTAACATGAAGTAGATACACAGTTTGACATCATAATGTGGACAGAACAAAAAAGTGGCTCACGAGCGCCGAGGTGAGTGGGTCTCCTTTTTGTACTTCCCACATTATTATGTCACACTGTGTATTTCTAACTGAATAGACAACGGCAAAATCTTATCTATTTGTTTTATATACTAGAAAGAAAAACCCCGAATTAAACAGATGAATCGGTTACTTTTATGCACCCAAACATTTTAATATTTGATAAAGTTGAAATTTTACAAATATTAAGGCCCTGTCACACTATTGCGTATGAGAGAAACGTATGAGAAGCGTATGGAATTAATGAAATAATTTTCATACGCACAAAATCCTTTGAAATGCCATTGTATGAGTACCGTACATCTGGCGTACCTCTAGCATATTCAGCGCGTGCTTAGGGTATATGCTTATCGTATAAACCATACGTTCGAATACGAATTTCTGCCTCGCCGGATGCCACCGTATGCGACCGTGTTTGAAACGTATACAACCTATGCCTAACGTACCCCTAGCGTATATCGGCGTATGAGTGATATTTTTCATACGCTGGCATACGCTAGTACGATACGCAATAGTGTGACAAGGCCTTTACGCGTACATGATCTATACAAATAAGAGAATACTACTGGCTACCTTGTATTTGTCTCTCACAGGTACAAGGAAGGTATGTTATTGACCAGACATGGTATGGAGACCCCGGTAGTGAGGGATATCGAGGAGTCGTTGAAAGGAATGGTGGAAGTGACGGAAAAGAAGGGATACGAGGGGGTAGATGAGTGGGAAGTCGATGAACTGCTGGAGTGGACAAATGGATTAAATTTTGATCATTATGTTTCAACGTGGAAGGAGTATGCTACGAGTGCTACATCTGGTCAAATTGCTCGTAAACGCGCCTTTTATAACTGGTAGGTATAATGAAAGTTGTGGGTAAATCTCAAGATTTTCGTGCCATCTCAGGCGAGTGAGATGCCACAAAAATCTTGATATTTACCCATAACCTATACATGGCAGTATCCTAGTTTATTATATGGACAATGGTGTTTTGGTGGAAACTAAAACACTCATACGTCACTACATCCGGGACTAGATGCGCGTATGTTCTGTATTTCAATCCTGCGAGTGACATACGAAGTTCGAAAATTTCCCCGCCATTTTTCTTTTTGTTGTTTTGAAAATACAAATGGTCTTTGATTCGTATATATAAAACGAAATTAACGTTGGAACTAAAACGAAAACATTTAAAAGACATCTTGAGATAAGTAAAATTTATTCTAGTTTTATGTTTGTACTATAATTTTAAAAAATATCGCTTTTATATACTGGTGTTTCGCGTGCTTATTTACATGTCGTCTTTTTGTGTATTTTTGTCAGTCTGAATAAGTCCATATAATAAACAGAACATTATGAAGATAGATATTGATTTATGAGAAGATATGGATTTATGTTCTCGTGTCAAAATAAAGTTGCATTATATCCGACGCTTGAATTGTTTTGTTTTTCATTTACCCAACATTTGACTCACTGAAACTTTTTTTACCCAACCCTTTTCTCTATGGTGCCACCCCTCCCTCCCCCGCCAAAAATAATGACCGGTGCCTAATAGCAGACGATTTAACTTGTGAAGGAAAAGCGCTAATTTTATAGCTATATTTCAGTTACCTTAATGCTGTATGGCCGGATCGTGAGGGGAGGTGCGCATCTCCCCTGAGAATTTTTGCACTTCCCCCTGAAAAACCATGCACCCCTTGGGGTAGTTTCAATGATAGATGAAAGTGAAAATTTGACATTTTTTGGTTGTTTATTGTCTAAGCGTAAGAAAGTTTTTCTGTAAAATTGAAACAGTGATAGCCATTCATCTCTGTGTCAAGTACCCTTTTAATGCAATGTTTTGAAAGAAACGTTGTAGTAATTGTAATGAAGGTCAAAATTGGATGAGTTGTACAGTCATAATTCATTAATACACTGATACATAGTATACTACATGCATACGTCACGTCGTTGACTTGGCCTATTCTAAGCCCTAACTTTCCATGGGGGTCGTTAGCTAGACCGCTGCACCTCCCCTAAATTTTCTCCCACCCAAAATTCGGCCTTACCTTAATGTCATATTGACATTGGCATTCACCACTGATATCAAGACTTGTTTTATATAGAAAAACAGATGTTCTTTCGTGATGACCGAATCCCGCCGTCTTACACCAGGTGACATAGTCCTTAAAAAACTCCTATGGTACATCGTGGTTCGAGAGTTGTCCAGGAATAGTGCACTCGACTATTGTGAAAGATTTTCATTTCTGATGTTATTTATAGAGAAAGTCGTTTATAAGAGAATGGCCTATAGACGTGTTAGAATTCCCATGTTCGTTTCCCTCGTCTTGGCAAGGACTACAGATTGGGAGTGGCTTTTGTACATTTGTAAATATAAACAAATAATAGCACAACATGAAGAGAACTTGGCATAATAGCATGTTATATGAATTATATATGTGCATTGTGCTAAAATCTTGTTCACTAATTTTTGCGGTATGTCCAGTGATTGTAGTATTTACGTCGTCGTCGTCGTCGTCGTCGTCGTCGTCGTCGTCGTTGTTGTTGATAGATTGTCACAGACTCATAATTCAACATCTTTTCGACAAAAAGTAAACGATAAGCGATAGATAAAGTAAACAGCAGCTGACAACTTATACAACCGATTCCTTTGCAAACCTTAAAGAATAAAGATCAGTAACAGAAGGGCCACTCAGCGGTGCAACGTGTCTGCGTTTTTTTATGCAAAAATATGCAGTTTACTGACCAGAAGGCGGAGCAGCCAGCCAGTACAGCGTGTTTATTGGCCAGAAAATGTCATTGACTGGCGGCCAGCATGCGTAATGCGACATGCGGGAGGACAGAAACTTCAAAGCTTCCGATATAAGTGGCCCTTCTATATGAATCTTTATTCTGTGCCTTAAACTCTAAGCGCGCAAAGTTTAATGACAGCACAAGTTTCAAGCTTAGTGGTTGAATATTGCGGCTATTTGCGAATGAATTATTCTCGTAAGAATTGTTCTCTAAGAATGAATTGTTCTCTAAGAAATGTGCCCCATATATGATTTCTAAACTGATTAAATGATTTAGAGTTTAAGGTTTGCAAAGGATAACCTTTCTTGAATTAGCTGTATATGAAGGCGAGCCATCCCAGGTATTTGAGCTAGCTCGCTGATTTCATTCTGTATTTACATGGGACTTTTGAGGCGGACTGGCTCGCCAAAACAAATCACTGGGTTCGTTGCTATAAATAGTATACATGAATAAGAAGAAATACTTCGAAGACCGAATGTGTTTATATTCTCACGAAACTGAAATTCGCACTTTTTTAATTTAAGATCGAAATCTGTCGAGAAAATCTTATTTACCACACGTACAATATAAGCCGGTTGCAGAAGAGCAAGTCTTCTATGACAAGTTTTATTCGCCAAGTGTACGTGTGTATATGCAACAAATTTTATATGACAAGTTTTCATATGACAAGTTTTATTTACTGTGCATGTGAACATGTCAGAAAAAGGTGTTTATCGCCGCCGTGGCAGAAAAATTATAATAGTCCGCTGGCCAATCATATCAAATGCTCAGATTACTTTAACAAGTTTTCTTTGTTGGCCCATACCATTGAACAAAATTTGTACTTTGACAATTTTTTCTATGACAAGTGCACTTGTTCAAAAGCTGGCATGCTAGCTTTTGAACAAGTGCACTTGTCATAGAAAAAATCGTCAAAGTTGCGCGTACAGACGAGCAAATAAAACTTGTCACATAAAAACTTGTGATAGAAAACTTGTTCGTCTGTAACCGGCTTTATTATATCTCATTTGTGTCGGTTTTCTTTGATCGTCCGAGGTTTATAACTAGCTTATATACCTTGAATAAATGATTAGATGAAACTTGTAGACAAAACGCGAGAATTTTTCATCAAAATTTTTTGAAAATGACAAAATATGTTAGAAAACCTCCACAAATGAGATATAGGTATAGGTTATAAACCTCGAAAGTCTGTTTATAACTGATATATTGCCCTCGGACGCTGCGCGTCCTCGGGGGCAATATATCAGTTATTAACCTCCTTCTCGGTTTATAACTCTAACTTAATCGTGGCCGGGATTTCGCTTAGGCGGGCCAGCTCGGTTCCCATAAAAACGCAAAATGAATTTTATTATGAAATAATAAGGGACCGGTGGGGGGTGGCACCGAAGAGAAATGTTTTTCGTGGCAAAAATTTTGCTGACCCAACCATTAAAAAATCAAAAATTTGATTACCCAACCTCAAGCATCATTTAAAAAATAAATACCCACCCCTGGCCAAAAACATTACAAAAGGATGTCATTCAGTTGTCACACATGTACTTTACCACTCTGTGATACGAGTTTAATAACGTTCGGCTTGTGAAATTTACTGACTATTCTGCAGTCTAAAGTTTCATGTTGTCTGCACATTTACTTTCTTTGGAGACACCATTTGTCTCTCAATAAATCGGAAAATGATGAAGATAGTGACTCTGATTGATTCACATATTGTATTGACAGATGACTGTTGACATTGAAGTTTTCAGTCTTCAATATTTGAGTGAGCCATGCTTTGGAAATGACAATAAATTTCTATTACCCAACCTTTGAGTTGTTTCGTTTTTCATTTACCCAACCTTTTACTCACTCAAAATTTTGTTTACCCAACCCTTCTCTCTTCGGTGCCACCCCCCCACCATAAATAATGACCACTCCCTAACAGAGGCGCGATCTCGTCTGAACTGGGTCGGGTGCTCGAGGTGACTCGCCCAGCTCGGCTAGCCGGGAATGAATCGTGTCATATTTTTTTTCTTGAATAAACTTTATACTGTTACTGGAATGAAATTGAGCTAATTCAATTGTGGATGTCTGTGGTGTTACTGTGAGTGTGCATCCACACCGGGCAAGCTGAAAAGTTTGCTTGACCACGGTGGGAATCGAACCAGCGACCTTTGGGATAATAGGGTTCGATTCCCACCGAGGTCAGGCAAACTTTTCAGCTTGCCCGGTGTGGATGCACACTCAGAGAGTAACACCACAAACATATTCACCTGAGTACATATAACACCAACACTCACAAAAAATATCATATCTTAGAATGCATTGATATCGAAGGAACTAGACTCAGTTCCGGAATATCACCAATTCGACCCGACTCGACCTCGTAGCTCAGTTGGTAGAGCATTGGACTAGTATCCCAAAGATCGCTGGTTCGACTCCCACCGTGGTCAGGCGAATCTTTCAGCTTGCCCGGTGTGGATGCACACTCAGAGTAACACCACAAACATCATATTCACCTGAGTACATAACACCAATACACACACAAAGTAATTTTGGATGTCAAAGCCACGATAAGTATACTTTATTTAAACCCGGCTCCTTCGTGAACATTGGGCATGCAAAATTGTGGCATCGGAAATATTTCATTTTTCTCGAACCGTTTGGACGAATGCGTAATCACGGCTTAAAAATTCCGTGCAATCCATCACAATGGTCATACCAAAGTCTGCCCACAACAAGAAAGAATCATGTAAAGTAGCTGTAGACTCCTCGCTGTGCCGAAGAAAGAATTTGCGTCGCATATCCAGTGATGCAAAGCCTCTCTACATGAGCAAAGGAACATCAAACGCTTCTCTCCTGCTAAAACAAACGATTTCTCAAAGCTAAAACAAGTTTTAACTCGTATCGTCGATTTGGAAAGATAGCCTCTCGTGGTACGTCACCATACAATAAAAGCCTGAAGGTATTTGCATGTCATTTTTATCAAATGACCATAGTTAAAAATGCAGTCATTAAAGCGAGCTTCGAATACCTATTTTATTTTGGAGTATTTACGACTTCAAACGAAGCGAAATTACGTTAGCTCAGAATGGTGTACCTACAACCATCATGGTGTTTAATGATATCTGTGAGATATTTGTAACAAATGGTTAAAAAACTTGGTCGTGATAGAGTTTTTGAATATCGTATTTGAGAGCATATATCTTAAAATATTCTAGTGTATATTCACTTGTCGTAATCTTGACGGGTCTTTGGCTGCAGTATAATGGAGATAATAAGAAATCCGCGAATTTATTATATAGAGATTCATGACTAACCCTGAAAAATTTTAGGTTGTACGTTGTATATAATCCGCACTATATGATTCGTTACTATATGAATTCGCTTTATACCAACAAGCATTCAGTTTTATTTGCACTTATTTCTTTCTTACAAGATTATGTATTACTAGTATAATATATATATTAACATTAATATTTCATAATATGTATTTACAGATGAAACTACAGTGCGTATTAGTCAAAGGAGCAGAAGCTTTCGAGTTGACTACTAGTACTATTATGAAATTATATTTGAGTATTTAAAACAAAACAAAAAGTTGATTTTTATATAGTATTAGGATTTCTATAACTGTATAGTTAATTTACAAAACTTATTTTAAATTTATGATTACTAGCTATAATATCATTTTTTAATAGCATATAAGTCTAGTATGAAGCGAAATCGTATAGTAACGCAAACATTCATTAATTTCACTTTGTTTTCATACATTAATCAGTGTTTGTGATCGCTTTTGCAGTTTGGAATCGATGTGTTCATAGAGTCGTAACATCCTAGCTATTGGGCTGTTCAATTCCGTCATCTGTTCGCTGTTGTCTATAACCAATACAATATGCCGAAACTGGTAAGTTCAATATATGACTAACCTGTTAATTGCTATTTTGTTTTTACATTAATGAGTGTTTGAAAGCCCATTGGTAATAAAATGATTCGGAAAATGGTAGGCCTACTGGTATAGTCGTTCTGAAATTAATTTCAAGCAAAGCATATGACCAAAGTAATCGCTTCTGCCTTATATAGAATACTTCAGGGCTAGCAGTTTTGCAAAGTATAAATATTGTACTATGTATTCCCTTTGAGAAATTTAAAAAATTTTGAAAGTACCGATGTTTCTGCTATATATATATAGATTTAGCAATTGAAACAAGGCATTGACTCGCTCGTTTTGGTGCTTTTTGCATGATTTAAAGGGCTACTGAATAAGTTCCTCCAATATTGTATGGTCCGGCTATGATCGAGGCTATGACGTCAAGGAAACCGAGTAAATTATTTGGTTCTAGTACCAATAGCCTTGAACTTGGCATAAACATGCTGACCACATACGAATGTCTAGTCAGTCAGGCTACAATCGAATGTGCTACTGACTGTACCGGAGTATATTTATAATTTAAATTACATACATGCACCTAGCCCTATAGGAGATTAGAACTCAGCTTGACAGCTGTGGGAATATACCTTTATCGCTTCCCTGCATATATTAAACCACCATCGTTCCTTTACTACGATGAGTAGGCCTATATAAGGATCTAGACACACCGGACGCGATTCGACAACGCGACGCGATTTTTTAGTTTTTGAAAGTTAATAAACAGCCAATGAGTGCAAATTTTGAAAGATATGTAGACCAAATAACTCAAAATGTCATATAGCGCTTCTAAATATTTGGGAAATTTAAACTAGGAACAAAGTTATTCATCAGTGAAAATCGAAAAATCGCGTCGCGTTGTCGAATCGCGTCCAGCTAATGTGTCTGGACCTTTATATGACACTGCCAGTGCCACGTAAGTAAATTTGCATATTCTCGGACAACTTTTGTGGCTTGCTTGTAAAATTATACGCACGTGCGTAAACTAAAAAGGCAGAAAATCATAAAAGAAAGGACGAACCCGATAGCTTTTAGTATTGCAAGTAAGGGACCGGTCATTATTTATGGTGGGGGGTGGCACCGAAGAGAAATGTTTTTCGTGGCAAAAATTTTGCTGACCCGACCATTAAAAAGTAAAAAATTTGATTACCCAACCTCAAATATCAATTAAAAAATAAATACCCACCCCTGGCCAAAAACTTTACAAAAAGGTACCACTCAGTTGTCACACATGTCCCTTGCCACTTCTGTGACATGAGTTTGATAACGGATTGTGAATTTTTTTGCAGACTAAAGTTTCATGTTGTCTGCACATGTACTTTCTTTGGAGACACCATTTGTTTCCCAACAAATTGAAAACCAGTGATCAAGATAGTGACTCCGATTGATTCACATATTGTATTGACATATGACTGTTGACATTGCTTTTTAGTCTCCAATATTTCAGTGAGTCATGCTTTAGAAATTATTATTACCCAACCCTTGAGTTGTTTTGTTTTTCATTTACTCAACCTTTTACTCACTCAAAATTTTGTTTACCCAACCCTTTTCTCTTCGGTGCCACCCCCCACCATAAATAATGACCGGTCCCTAAGCTAAGATATTGTCAGTGTTATCCAGCGAATTAATGAAAATTATGTCTGGTCATATCGGCAGGAAAGTATATAAAATATATACCGCAAATATACTGTATTTAACAAAGGAATTTCTTTATGGAATCCTCTTGATGACGAAATTAAAACTATAGGAAAACATATTTTTCTTTTAAGAGAAAAACAAAATCTCATTACTTATCTAATTACTGTAAATAAAAATCTTAGCCTTAGGAACACTAATGATAGTAATGTACTATTTTATATCTTAGTACTTTTTCCTCATTCTGAATTTGTACGTTGTAAATAGTTTTCACTTAGAACAAAGAACTTAGTTTTTACTTGTATATAATTTCTTCTTTCATAGTCTTTTATCACTTGATAAAAGACTATGAATAAAATATACTAAAACTAGGGACCTTACAATAAAAGTCCAACAGAATTTCCAAAGGCACCTAGCCCATTATACTATTGTACTTATCTTTTACTATTTGTAAATATTTTGTGGGCAAAATTAATAAATATATATAAGGTATATGTAAAATATATATACATGCATGTTGCCTTTGGAACAACTCAACATGAAAGTTTCAAAATAGTCTTCTTTTGTAGATCTATACGCTTCAATAATCAACACAAAAAGTTTTAAAAGCAGGTTTTACCTAAGACTAAATCGTAAGTTATATTGCTGTGAGTATAGACATTTAGCATGCGAAATTCGCTAATTCCAATGCCAAGAAACCGGAAGCGCCATGTCATATATTTTGGTCAATGTGGGCAGCCATAAGACTATTTTGCGCGTGCTAAATCGGCAAATATTCAAATGGCAAGGCCAAGGATATGCGATTTAGCACATCACAATATCAAACGAGGTTGAAGGTGCATAACAAAACATCAGTATCTATTTTAACTTTGTAAATGCAAAATGTCCAAGGAAAGGGCAGGAATTTGGTACAGATGCAAGTTGCCCAGCGACGTGCCCCGATTTTTAGCTGGTCCAGATTTTTGCTTGGCTATGATGTGTGTTCTAAATTATCAACCGTACATTTTTTGCCTTTTATTTTCCATGTTGAATGAATGATTTCATCCAATAATAACAATAGTTTTATTGATCCATCTTTAGTGTAAAAATACAATGGATTTACAGTTAGTAAAATCTAAATAGTAGTCTAGGAGCTATATGTACAGATAAAAGTTTTAGGAGTAGTTATAAAAATATTGTCTATAATAGCGAGTTTGTTCTGGGAATAAACGATAGTTCATGCCTTTTAGTGTATGAGAAAATTTGGGGAAGAGTTTTTGCCTTTTGGTGTTCTTAAGTCATACGTGTTCGTCACTATGTCAGGTATATATTTCCTGCATGAGTGCGTTTCATCATTAATGATTTTCTTCTATTCACGAATGGCAAGATTATCCCGACGTTGCTCTAGAGTACAGTACAGGATTGTAATGTGGTTCGTTTATCGATAAAATGAAACGCGCATTTTTCTGTCGATATGATCAGCCACAATTTTCATTCGCTGGTTGACACTTACAATATGTTAGCTTACTTGCTGTACTAACAAAGTATTGGATTCGTTTTTTCTTTTATGATTTTCTGCCTTTTAGTGCGCGCACGTGTATATATTTTTACTGGCAGGCTACAAAAGTTGTTCGAAAATATACAAATTTGCTTGCGTGGCAGCTCTGCGTGGCAGTGTCATATTACTCATCACAGTAAAGGTGGATTGGATTCATTTGTATATTTCCTGCTTCAAAACTGTCATAATGTCATTTCGCATTACCTTAAAACGGCACCGTTACCATCGACAAGTATAAAATCGTCTGCCGTTAGACGGAGTGAAACAACAAAGTATATAGGACACATTAGTCTTTAAGGCAAAAGTTGCACTCTATATATATGGGCCTCGCTTGGTGACACAATCGTCAAAGCAGCAGACACTGACTCATGATCCGAAAGTCGTGGGTTTTCTCCAGGCAGCCAGTTTCCTCCCGCAGGGAATGTTGTCAGCGTGGGTTGAGATTAGCCCCTAAGCTCCGTGATCAGACTTAAGGTCCAGTTACACGTGCGATTTTTTTCACGCGCCGGCAACGCAACGCCTTTGCAACGGGTTAAATTTCATTGCGTTACTCGCGCGAGTGAAGTGGTGACACGAGCAATGATAGCTTAGCCGCGTCGCAACTATTTGCATGAAAAAACCGGGCACAAACGTCACTGACAACAACATGGCGTCGAAGAAAGAACTTGTGGTCATAGCTGCAATATGCTTTTGCTGGAAGAAGATAACGAGGAGGTTAAAGAAACGTATTTGGAGCCGGCACTGGCTTCTAGAGAGAGAAAAAACAAAGGTTATTTCAGTCAGCTTCTTCCCGATCTGGCTGCCCACGACACACCAGGATTTGAAAAATTTATGCGAATGGATTTTGATCATTTAAAAAAGATAGTTGATAATCTATCTGAATCGCTTTACAAGAAAGACACAATAATGCGTGAATCAATCAAGCCAGCAGAGCTTCGATATTTGGCAGCGCTACAGCACGCTGTCCGTACAGAAGCGAATTTCATTGGCTATCTTAAAATAGCCCATGCGTTTCCTGCTCAAACAATGCCTGGGTAATTCGATATTTTCGGCAATCGTTGCTGAAAGTTCAAGCATTTCAACTTTCCGCAACGATTGCCGAGAATATCGGGTTGCAATTGCATTACCGCGCCAGATATGTTACACGGGCAATTTCATCACTCGCGCGAGTAACGCAATGAAATTTAACCCGTTGCGTCGCCGGCGCGAGAAAAAAATCGCACGTGTAACTGGACCTTTATACTTTTGGACTTATGGGTACCAAACTACAGGTCGAATCGTCCTGACCGCGTAGCTCAGTTGGAAGAGCATTGGGCTAGTATTCCAAAGGTCGTAGGTTCGAATCCCACCGTGGCCGGGCATATTTTTCAAGCTCGCCCGGTTGTGGATATGCACTCAGAGTAACATCACAAACATATATGGATATGGTATGGTATGATATGGTAAAACTTTATTTAAACAGTTTGGTTTTTTTCCGATTACGATAGACCGGTCTTGTTATTCCACTCTCCAGAGATTTTAAAAATAAGCGATGATTCAAAGCCATCGATGGAATTTCCTGTCATATTAAACAATGTCCATATTATTTTGAAAGAGGTCTTTATTCTTTATAATTGTTTAAGGAGAGACTCTTCGACCTGTCACAAAGACCATCACTTTAACTAATTGCCTTGTTTGTGCACATTTCGAAAGTTCAAAATCCTTTTCCGAGTGTTTCAAATTTTTACTTGACAATTTGAGTGGCGTTTGCGTGGCACATTTAATGTTACACACTCATGCCAAAAGTTCAGTTCTACATTTGCATGCGGGAAGACAAAGTACTTTACAGGGATTGCAAAGTTCGAGAGTAAGACGTTTTTAATGCTCGAGGACTTCGAAATCCCGGTAAAGTCCGAGGTCGATTATTCGAACTGACTTCTCAAACTCATCAATTGTGCAATTTTTCACGCATGAATATTTTTACTTAATAAACATTATATGCTGCGAATGCTACGCCATGCGACAAGCGCATGTACAGATTGTTGTACACAGGCAAAAATCTCACATCTTGTAGCAAGTCTGCCAACAAGCCTTCAACAAGTTGTCTTCGCACTGCTTGTCCCAAGTTGTCGACAAGTTTGGGACAATAATGATTTTTCTGTTATCGGTGTAATGTACTCAGGTGAATATGATGCTTGTGATGTTACTCTGAGTGTATATCCACATCGAGCAAGCTTGAAAA
>CACRXK020005270.1:0-28654 GCA_902702795.2 Paramuricea clavata
AGCATGCGCATTGCGCTGCCAAATCGTATAACTTTATCCACAAATGTCAATAGAAAGTATCTAAATATCATGGAATGTACACATTTATCAAGGAGCCTGTTTATAAAGTTCCTGTTCGAAGGCAAGTTGTTTATCTCTTTCGTGTTTCTCGAAGGCTTGTTGTCTCGCATAATTTTCTTCGTCTAATAGTCGTTTATTTTCGTTTTCCAGGGCGCTTTCTTTCTGGCGTTTGTCTGCTTTAAGGCGCTGAATATACTCGTTTAACTGCTTCACTTTCTCGTCGGCCAAAGCTATATTTTCCTCGATTGATTCCCCCCATGCTGCGACATTCTCTTCGGAGTCGCCTTCGATAAATTTCTTTTCTTCGATTAGTTGTTTCAGGTCACTTATAGCCAAAATAGTCTTTGTTATTTGACCCTTTTGTCGAATAGCGACTTCTTCATCGTTTGTTTTAAGTATATCATCGGTTTTCTTGGTCGTAAAATTGAGTAAACGTAACTTGCCATCAATTTCGTCGAGTTGTTGTTTTAATGCCATTATATTCGGAATTCCCTTGCTCTTGCTCGAGCTACATCTCTAGTTACAATCCCGTCGGGAGGTGCCAGGTGTCGTAAATCGCCTCCTGTTGTGTTTACGACAATTCACAGTTTTATAAACACAGGTTTAGTTAACAATCTCTTTCCTTTTTACTTGTTTAATATCTCGCCCTATATAACAATCTCATAACAATTAATACTGTCTATATATATATATATATATATATATATATATATATATATATATATATTGTTAATCTCCAACAGAATTAGACTAAGTTCTAATCCTACCCGAAACGACGTCAAAGCGGGTACGATTAGAAAAAATGAATATAAATGAAGATATCTGAAATCGCCAAAACTAAACAAAGACAGGGAAAACAATTATACCATTTAATTTATACCATTATTTATTTTTAATTGGTTTTTAATGGCCCTGCGAGAACAACGGGAATACCCGCATGACCCTCATCGAGTGGCGCCCAAGGGAATTATAGTAAACGACCCTCATCGGGCAGGACGTTTTAATAGCTAATTCGCTTCTTTTTATGCTATTACTTATAATAAAGCAAAACAAACAGGCCCAATATATACAGCAATACAGCAATAGTAAAATAATCATTACAATGCCTAATAATAATAATTGTTTATAAATTATTTGTATTATCATATATTCATATAACCCAATAAATCTGTTTTGAAAAAGAAAGATTCGTTGATGTAAATAAAAATTTCATCAGTGTTTCCTGAGCATTCTGATGAGCTCTGATAGACCTATAGAGCGAAACAAGCATATATTCAGCAATTGTCCTCTGTCTTGAGGGACATGATGAACTAACGTGATCACTAGATTGACCAGAATTGTTGAAGTTAATATTACTATTAGATCATTCAGTATCACAACAATATCATCATTTAGTGTCAATATGAGAGTAATCTCAATGAATTCATACTTCCAGTTCATAATTTCAAAACATACATTTTTATAACACAAAAACGTTGAATATAGGCTAATCTTAGCGTCTGGTAACTGTCGTCACTGTCAATCTATTGTACTCTTCTGTTGTTTATAACGAAATCATAGCGCGCACGAGCTTGAACAAAAGCTGTTTATCCAGCTTTTGTACGGTCACAAATTTCGCCCTTGGCTTTGCCACGAAGACAGCTAGGAACTGCAGCCACATTCTCAATCACACTTGTTTCGAATTTCGTCATGCGAAAAGCTTTGTCCCAAAGCGCTTCTGTCATAATGACAACAACAACACTGGCAACATGTTTCGAGGGATTGATACCGCATTAACTATTTTCACGATGAGACACAAATTCCAAAGGTAAACACAAATTATTCGAACTCACACCTTCGGGATTTCGGTTCGCCGCCCCAGCTGTTGATATAGCAAGTCACACAAGGTTCAACGTCACACGATATAGCAAGTCACACAAGGTGCCTTTTTATAACGTTATTCGCGATGTTTACAGTTAAACAGTTACAGTATAAGATTGTGTTATTGTGTACAAAAATTTCGAGAGTAGAAATGTCGCGAGAAATGAAGCGAAATATTGTCAAACATTGCACTTCTCGGTCACTCACAAATTATGTGGAATGTTACTTTGAACTCGTCATATACTTCATCTTATATAATTAATGTGGATCAAAACAAAAAACGTAAACAAAGTCCGCACATGCGCAGAAGGGACTGTAACCTACGTTTAAACAAATATATTGTGCTCCTTATTCATTGTTGACAAAAATTTCACATTGCAAGGCCAAAATTATGTACATAATTTCAGAGTAATAAATAAAATAAATCACTTTACCAATGACAATAAGTGAGAGTCTTTAATGGATATAGTGACAGTCTTTGCAATTTCACATCATGATAAGCCAAAAAACCCAAAAATTGTATTGTATTGTATTGTATTGTATAGTATTGTATAAATCTTTATTAAAATATTAAAAGCAACACCTCATAACAAACGTGCGGGCTTACAATTTGCACTTACTTAATAATTATTATACTAATTACTGTATTAGTATTGATATTATTCATTAATAGAGCTAAAATACCATTATTATAATGTTTAATGTAGTTCCTAAGGAGTTGATTTCTAATTTAAAAAATATCATATGAAGTTAAAAAGACATCTATTAACGAACACTCTTTTAAACCTTTCTGTTCGAACTCTCGGTAGTTCATACTCCAATCTCGTTCCCCGAGCCTGCGATCCTTGGGAAGAAAACGAAGGCTCTGGGATAATCCATGTCAGAAATGAATATGATTGGTTGCTGGTATGCAATGGAATGTTGCAATTTTGCAAAAATTAATTTTTAACCGTATATATTTATATACAACATGGCGGCCATTTAGGAGTGTACGAATATTGTTTTGGTTTTTCAGAGCTGTGCTATATACTAATACTATGAAGGAAATGCAAAGAAACGTATACTTAATGCATATAATATCACAACAGTTAAATGGAGCGTGAAAATTTTACTCATATTTGTGTCATACAGGTTTTCTGTAGTTTTAATCTATACATAGTATACAGTACTGTCAGTACACTGTACTATTTGACTATAATATCAAATATGTGCTATATTTTGCAAATACTATTTGTGTCAGAAATGGTTAATAACTTTTATTAATTTGTCTTTGTGTTATTTAATTGCGAAGAACTAGCTAATGATAACTTTAATAATGAAGAACTAGCTAATGACTAGTTTCAATAAATCCAATCTTGGAATTTACTGTTATATATTTTATTATTTAATGTATATACTGTACTGTAAACTTTTCAAGTGCAGGAGTATGTAATACTCATTTTAACTTGTAGCATGTAACTCTTCCCTATATGGGTGCATATGAATCTTTTGCTGTTATAATTTATTTATAGAAGAGTTCAAAAAACCTTTATTCTCTAAATAAACCACAATTTCACAGGCAGTGATATTATAACTTGTATTCCAGTCTGCATACACCTAATACATATAATGAATTCTTGGGTTTCACTATGGCATTTTGCACATTCTGACGGGGGGTTAACCTAAAACGTATTTTAGAAATTGCATGTATTTGCCACCAAACACAAGGCCAACACATACAGAGAAAAATTAATTCACTCTGATGACTGTGTCTCGATTTAGAGTTGACCCCCCATCAAATTTATGACGTCATATGAAACACAATAATATGCAGTATAATATTACAGCTAATTGTAGCATAAAGTATTTAATGATTTTAGTTTATTGAGTAGTACAATATGCCAAATTGGCAATCCCTCCGTTAATCTTGTCCACACATGCAGTAATTCAAAGAAGCCCTGCCCTCTGTACGAGGTTGTATTAATTTGATTCTGTCCAAGAAAACGTCATAAACCTTTTGATCCAAATGTTACAAAGTATGAATTCCAGATTGGGAGACCATATAAATATTTTTAATAAATCCATATACTTTTTTTAAGAAATGTTCTATTCACAAAAATATTAAATGACAGTGATCAGCCACCAATACCAGAATTCATTTTCATCAGCTTCCCCCTGGTTATGACCCCCTGCAGGGAACCACATAGGGTGCAGATAGGGTGCAGTTTTTTCCATTCCTATCCAATTCAAATCATGCTGGCCACGAAAACAATTTCCCGATTGCGATACAATATTGCCAAATGCCTGACAATTGGGTCATTCCAGAAAACATCCATACCACCCCCACAGAGGAAATAGGAAGTTAACCCCCCTACCCCCCTTCGGATGTCCTAATACATTTACTATTATCAGAAACAATTTTTTCTCCCCTCCTCCCGCAGAAATTTCCTCCGTGGGGGGAGTATAGATCTTTTCTGGAACGACCCATTTGGGCTAGCGACGCCCCTGAATGCTACAATGATAGCAACCTCTATTTCTATTATATCTCCAACCTTGACTGTCCTATTTAGTACAGTAGTTAATTAATTAATTAATGGCAGTAATCAACATGAAGTCAAGTACATTTCCGGCCATTGATGAAAAATATTGTCCAGAAGTACAGTGAAATAACAAAATAGGGTGCACTAAAGAACATTGTGGCTTAATGATCTAATGAGATAATTAACCAAAGATAGGTATAAACATGTAGATGGACTGGTTAACCTATTCAAATACCAAGTCCAATACTTTCCCCTTGACGAGAAAAAATTCTGGCGTTAAACAGCTTAAAATAACAAAGTAGGGCAAACTGAGGCACATTGCAGCTTAACTTGCTCCAACTCTGTCATTACAAACTGTAAACTCTTTAATAGTAATTCCTATCCAGATACAAAATTTGGTTATAATTCAATAATTTGAAAAGTGCTGTTGCATCCCTAACTTACTAAACTGCTGGCAAATATTAAAATATATAAGGAAAGCTATAAGGGCAGTTAAAAAATATAACAAGGATTTGGTTTATAAACTGTTAATTTCTAGAGATGATAATACAATATAAACATGGAATTCACTATATTCATATTTTTAATGATATGTTTTTTAAGTCTAAAATCCTTTTAATATTCCTCTGATAAACAAATCTTCTGAAAACTTTAATATTATCAAGGTTTATAACCGACTTAATATTAGAATTGAGACTCTTTTCAGGTATTTTAATACTATACAGTAGCAATTAACACACAGTACATTGTAATTGTTTGTGTTCTTAAATTGCCCTTTCCACGCGCTCTTTCAACCATTAGAAACATAATAGCGTTAAACGGCTAAATTATGCTGGAGGAACCACAAATGTCTCTACATTTAAAGCTTTTTCAAACTAACACAGAGGTGAATGGACAAGATTACAATTAATTGTGACATTTTTCTTCGACAAGAGCACTCTTCGCGGCTCCTGCCGGCTCTATACTGACCCTGTTTCACACGCAATATTTTCCTTATTCATGCGCTAACACACCTTTTGTATCCCACTATGAAGAACATCAACATTTCCACCAAAACCCCGAAAAAATAATCATTGCTGCCGAAGGCAGCACACTATTCTTGACATGAAGTACTGCGTGCCTGCGTTTACTTGTGTCCAGTCTCTTTGGCCGAGTTATGAAAAGTCGATCGAGATTTCGATTTTGTGAATTTGTGTCTGTCTGTTTGTTTGTATGTAAAGATGTCGTAATTCCGGGGAAATAATTAAGGCTTCAGGAAGATTTTTTAAACCAAGGGGGGCGGTAAAAATTTATTTTGTATTGCGCTCGCATGATACACTGGCATGTTGGATTTTCACAAATCGACAATATTTTGAATAATTCAGGTAAGAATAAAGCTTTATTTCTTTCTGGTGATATTACATGAAGGCATTTATATTTAGATCTGCTGTTGCAAGTGTTCGATATGAGGTATTTGAAACAATAATATGATTTCACCAATTTATCGGCACATTGCATGAGGAGTCAAAATGTACTTTTGGTTTATTTGTTTGTGTGGCGCGATGAGTGTATAGTGTTCATTCTAGATGTACATACTGTAGATATAGCAAATTATGTGATTTCGGCACGTTTTGAAAACAAACGCGGAATGTTGTGTATGCTTTTAATATAATGTAAAGATATTTCATATTCCTATAGCAACACATGCATGCAGGTTAACCCAGTGACCAGTGTGGATTGTTGTCTGCACATATTAGCTAACTTACCAGCAGTTACATGTAATATAACATGTCAACCGCCTTTTGTACGAGGTATATGACGGTCTGTGAAACTATATTCTCTGAGATATGTCCATTGTTAGCATAATATGAAATAGTCCTACCGGCTACCAACCTACATTCACATATTCACCTGGCTGTGTTCAGGGTATACTATATTTTTTGATAATGCTCGCAATTTCTTTCTTATCCCCGAGCCGGCGGCGCGAAGCACCGTGCGAGGGTACTAATTCCCCCCGGCTATTTACACCCGGGGAAACGAAAGCATTAGCGGAGTCTAAAGTTCATCAAATATCGCGGGCGTGGGTCACCAACGATGGGTGGTCATCCTCACTGACCTCAAAAATATGGCGGACTGTCATGAATAGCGGACACTGATTGGTCCAATTTAAAGTTTGCATAAACGACTGCATCACGTCAGCGAAATAGCAAATATTTCTTGATTTGATGATTCATGATTGATAAATTTCTTGCGAATATATTTCATTTTTACTCGCATTTTTGCAATATTTTGTAAATTTCAAAAGCTCTCGGAGAAAGAAACTGCGAAAGAATCGGCTAAAAGAAGGGAGCCGACGTTAACGAAGGTAAGTTTGTTTTAAATATTGATTTTATAATGGCTTTAAAACCCGACGGCCTTTGCGTATATGAAACAACTAAACAAGACAGAATATAATTTCAGTGTATCTTTAATATTGATTCCCTTTTGTATTATATTGAATTTTTTAAATGAAAAAGAAAGCACTGAGTTATTTGCAAGCGAGAATTTGAAATCATTTTATTGCAAACTCAAAGTTTATCGATAAACCATTTTAATAATTAAAGGTAGTCAAGTTAAAGAGCACTTTAAAACGTTTTGCGAAGCGTTTGTGGTTGAATTTTACCTTAAATTGAGGCTTATATTACGTATAATAACATACCTAAGATATATATGTTGGGAAATTAATGATTTTGTAATTAAAAGTGATATTTTTAGGCGATTTTTCATTTATAAGAATATTCTTAAAAAATTATTGTGTTACCATGACAACTATTTTAGAACTTCATGTTCGGAACATACAATGGTTTTGTCAGCAAGGCGAGGGTTTCTGCATGCATGTATTTTCTAGTTATATAGTTTTGCAGTTATGACTGAGTACAATCTTAGTCATTACAAATGAACGGTGTCATCTGAAGCTGACATATTAAGCAGAAATGTCAACAAATTCAATTCAATTCAATTCAAAAACATTTATTTAAACACGATATAAAAATAGCAGCAAATTGCTGATGTGGTTGTGTGGTTGTCTCCCCATCCGCAGATTGTTCAGTTGTTCTGTGAACATACTAAAACTGTCTGTACCAGTGTGCAGTGGCGGAAATTCACTCTTTCCGGTGGGGGGCGAATCCTTCTAAATTTCTGACAAAACTTTCAAATTTCCGACAACCCCCCCCCCAGTTGCACTCGAAAAGGTTGTTTTTAGCCCTCTTTTAGGTCAAAATTTCCCAAAAATTCGTCATTTTCCACGAAGGTGGGGGGGGGGGGCGGCTAGCTGCCCGCCCCACCGAGATTTCCGCCACTGCCAGTGTGGGTAGTACCAATGTGACTGACTTGCTGTGCTGAGTAGTTATATTATTACCTGAGAAAAACAAGCCGAAACTCGACATTTCGAGCGAAGGCCCTTCGTCAAGAGTTAGTAGCCACATGAACACATCAGGAGTTATATAGTATCGTAACCACATGAACTCCGCAGGCATCTCGGTTTTTTGCCTGCAAGAAATTTTGCCCGATAATCTAAAGGCGATGCCTGCGTAGGAGGCTAATTAAATTCTACATGTCCAATGATTCATTCAAGTATTATTATTGTTTATATATATATGATATTGTAGAGTATTCAGTGGCAAGCTAGCCATGAACAGTGTCATCTGAAGCTGACATATTAAACAAAAATGGCAACAAGTAAATTTTGTCTCCCCATCAGCAGATTGTTAAGTTGTTTTGTGAACATATAGCCTTCAAGGTGCCGTATGAAATTGTTATTAAATTCTATACATTACATGTCCAATGATTCATTCAAGTATTATTAATGTATATATATATATATATATATATATATGTATATATATATATATATATATATATATATGTATATGATATTGTGGAGTATTCAGTGGCAAGCTAGCCATGAACAGTGTCATCTGAAGCTGACATATTAAACAAAAATGTCAACAAATAAATTTTGTCTCCCCATCAGCAAATTGTTAAGTTGTTCTGTGAACATAGCCTTCAAGGTGCCGTATGAAATTGTTATTAAATTCTATACTTGTCCAATGATTCATTCAAGTATTATTATTGTTTATATGATATTGTACAGTATTCAGTGGCAATCTAAGAAGAATTAGAATATTTAGCTAACCTTCGACATTGTGCAAGGTGTTTTGGTATTCAAAATGTGCTTTTCCTACATTCTGAACAGGCATCTTAGGGGCTGTTTACATGATGGAAAGTGGGATGATTTTGATGTATTTCAATCACTAGGTTAAATGAAAGTTCAAATGCTGGTTAATTAACAGACCTCAAATGTTGTCAGTTGTAGACCATGATCTCGTCCTGGCAAAGCGGGATCGTATAAACAGCCCCTTATTCAGAAAATTGTGCATGCTGCCTTTGATCCCTTGGGGATGAGGCAGCACTTTCCTTGCGATAGTAACTTCTAGTTTTATAGACGAAACAATAAAATATTTCAAACAATTTGTTTTGCTTTTACCAACGCATGCGCAGTTCGGTCGACATACAGTTTTCTGTATGTCTGATTCGGATTATCCCAGAGCCTTCGTTTCCTTCCTAAGGATCGCAGGCTCGGAGAACGAGATTGTTCATACTCATGTCCGCGATTGCGTAATTCTAATTGACGACTAGGAGGCAGCAAAACTTGCAGGGCATGGTTGGGATCCGTAGTTATTTTCTCCCATAAATCTCTGTCTTTATTGTTTAATATATCAACAATCGATACCTGATACATAAGATATCCATACTTATATGCACGTTTTAAAAGTTTATCTACTTGACTAAGATACTTAGAATACGTCGCACATCCCCAGACCTCTATACCAAAAACTAATATTGATAAAATAAGACTATGGAACAGAAGATCCAGCTCTTTCCTATAGAAAACCCGTAGTATTTGCAAATCCGAATAATGTACATTCTGCTACAGGCTTTACTCATTAATTCATCTACACCAAGTATCTTCAACCAACTTTTACGAACAATCATAGGCAGAGGCACAGGAAGTGGCCGGGTTATCTTGCTGCGAATGACCATCTCCCACGTCTTTTTATAGTTAAGTTTCATGCGATTTGTTTCCGCCCAGTTGATAATATTGTTTGTTTCCATATAAGAGGCGTCACTATCATCTGTGACCTTAATCCCTAGATTTATGTCATCTGCAAATTTAACAATTAAGATTTGCTAGTTTCCAACTGTCAGGAACAATGCCCAGTTTGATTGATTGTTAAAGTTGATGCAATAAAGAACAATAGATTAATTCCTAATTATTTACAAACATGTAGCAGTACCTTTTGCATTTATATTTTGGAAAAATATCTATATTTTTATTTTATTTCTGTATATTTTTCTCAGAAGAATGATAACAAACTGCATAATACCGCGTGCAACCCCCCTGCTAAGAGACTTGGACTAGTACAATAACTGCATATAACATGAAGTTTCCCGAACAAAATGGCGCAAATTTTAATAAAAAATGTTGATGTTTGATCGTAAAATACAAAAAAACTGCGGGTCTGTGTGAGTGACAACAAGTGAATTCGTACTCAGCGTATCAAAATCTATAGATTCATGTAAAATAAAAGTAGATGGGGAATGTGGGCAACGAAACTTGTTTTCTAAGCGACTTTTGGGGTCACAGAATACGGCCTATTCACCACATTATTTCGCAATTAAAGAGCTTAAATAATAAGTCAAATATAAAAGTATTCTTACCTGTGACATCTGAATAACATGTTAAGAACTTTCCGATTCCTTTTCCACCGTTTGGGTTAAAAATATCAACGAAATATTCCAAGCACCGCAGTGACCATGCCAATTAATTTTTATCACAAACAAGACGCCTGCTCAGGCGTTCACACTGGCCTGAATATGGCAACTTTCGTAGTATTGGGTGTAATATGTAGTAGAGAAGTAGATAGGGATACAGGATCGTAAGGATACTGGATCATATAAATGCAACCAATAAATACAATCATGATCAGCAACTATCAACCATAATATACCAAGACACCGGCTCAGACGTGCCCTCCGGCGTACGGGCAACTCAACCTGACAAGCCAGGCCCACTGTAGTACTATGATCATCAACTACCAACCGTGAATAATGACGGGCCAATAATAGCGAAGAAATTATAGTCCTTGATTTTTAATGCCGTTATATGGCTAGTTTCAGGTGCTAAAAAGTTCATAGACGTAGTCGATTCTTCTAAAAAATACGCCAATTTGCTTCCATTTATAAGATAAACTGATCCCAACTCAAAGACCTTCTCTAACCCCAACCAGAAAACATCTAATAAACAATTTGAGAATTAAAAAAGTGGGGGGGGGGGGAAAGTTGGATCTTGTTCCAAAAACAAATCGAACCGTATCACGTTTCAATTCGCCGCACGCAACGCCACCTCGCTGAATACAATCGAAAACATACATTTTATAGTAATATATGATGAATTAGAAAGTAATTTGGCGCAAATTAATGTAATTAGGTGCAAATTTATAATTATGCAAATAAATACAAGAGCACAACGCATGTTTATGAGCCTACGTACAACGTATATTTATACTTGTTAATTAAAAAGTCAAACTGTCAAACCTTTAACTTGTCCTTGTTTATATTCCACTATATTGTATAAATTCGCTGGGTCCAAATTTTGGGGTTTTCGAGTCGTTACACAAAGAAAAACACACCAATTCAACACGCAAGAAAGGCCAGAGTGCGACACAACATAAAATCCATAGGAAACCGACACAATTCTTTGAAAATTCAACGAAACTGTGTGAAATATATGTTAGATCGCTCAGTGAAAAGCCGCCATTTTGAAACTGAACTGAATATGTCACTGGAGCACGTTCCACCCTGAGCCTGCGATGACCTAACGCAAACTCCATTTCTCGTCGAAAACAGAAAAAGAGGGGCCGTGTAATAAAACGATGCTATCCCATGAAGCTTTGCGCTCTGAAACGTAAACTAGTCACCAGGGCGTCCAGTTGAAGTGCGAACTATTGGCTGTATCTTATATTCTTATAGGGATTATAGGGTTAAAATTCCAATAGGAATGCTTGCATTAGGGACTATCAGGAATTATAGAAATCCTAGCTAGCTAAACACATTGATACTAAAAACATAACCACTGAGTATTTTAACAAAATACAAAACAAGTGTAACTCCAAAGATCGATAATGAATTAATGATAACAAGACGCCTACTCAGGCATTCACACTGGCCTGAAAATAACGACATACGTGCTATGGTGCAAAAGGCAGGAATACAAATCTTAAACCGCAAGCAAATTTTATGGACTTTTTAAAAAAATAAAAGACCTTTTCGGGAGTAATGGTGCAAATTCATAACTAGGAGTTACTGTCGCAAGGAAAGTGCTGCCTTTTTTGGCATATGAACTGAATGCAAAAATTTATACTTCTAGGCAATTCTCGGTTATATCTCCAATGTTTCCTGCACAAATTTGTTTCTCGTTCATCATTTAAGCCCGTTCACAAACTCATTCTTAAATTTTGTGCACGGAATACGAGTAAACAGCGAACATGAAAATGAAGCCATTGGGTCAAAAGTGGATCGATATTAACCTATTAGCTGCCAATGCACACTACTTTAGTATTAAACTCTGGCTAACGCCAGACCAATTTACACTGTGTAACGCCAGACGATTTTAATTGTTAGTGGCAGAGTACTGTCAGTAAATGGGTTGACAAACACTTCTGCCAATGCTCTTATTAACCCATTAATAGGCAATGCACCCTGCTTTAGTATTCTTTAGTAACTCTTCAGAATTTGCTCAGAGTCAATGTGAGTAAAATACATCTTGTATTCAAGCGCTTTCATGTACAATGTTTCGTTTGAATACGGCACAGAGTAGGAATATTTATTTTGAATTTTTCAAAATGTCAGGTTTTTACTCGCACGCACGTTTGTAGCTCGATCGATGCACGTGCAAATCATGCCGACCTACAGAATCGATTTCCATGGGCCGCGCTAAAAATATAAATATTCTGTAAATACCAAAATAAAAGATGAAAATCTCAAGACGCAAGCTTGAAATAACACTATAAATAGTGTTTTCGATTCTGGTTCCAATAATATTATTACGAAAAAGATATGTCCAAAGAGGCCGAAGTTATGTTCGGCAAAATGTATGGCTAGTTTACATTGTTTGTTATATTATGAAATATGATACCATACTTGTATTAAAATTTGCGTCGAACTAATGTTATTGTATTATCCCCGAGCCGGCGGCGCGAAGCGCCGTGCGAGGGTACTAATTCCCCCCGGCTATTTACACCCGGGGAAACGAAAGCATTAGCCAAGTCTAAAGTTCATCAAATATCGCGGGCGTGGGTCACTGTGCGTGGGTGGTCATCCTCACTGATCTCAAAAAGATGGCGGACTGTCATGGATAGCGAACACTGATTGGTCAAATTTAAAATTTGTTGTTGTATGACAAATCACGACTTCAACTGACAGATACTTCATGAAAATAATTTGCTTTTTGCACTGCAGTATTTTGTACGTTTGCAAAAAACTTTGACAGCTTTCAAAGCAATTTGCTCTATAAAGAGTTTAATAAAACAATTATGGTATCAAATGCCAATTGAAAAGATATGGACTACTGTATGGAGCCAAATGAAGAGCGGCAAGGAAACGAAAAGAAAGCCGAACGTCTCGCGAAAAGGAGGGAGCCAGCGAAGACGACAACGTTTGCTCGAGGAGACTGCTGAGGAAAGAGAAGCTCGCCTGGGAAAGCGTGGAGAAGCATGGGAAAAAAAGACTGCTGAAGCGAAAGGTATTAAAGCAAAGGCTTGTCTTCACAACGCTATGTACCAATGATACTGTAGCTATACAAGTTTAAGTATGATATTCGACCCTCTATATTCGACTATTTCTTCACAATTTTCCAATAAAGAGTTTGTCATGACACGCTCAAGTCAGTATAACCAGACTGTATTTTATTTATATCAGTTATCACAGCCACAGGCAATTTTATGCTGTCAAATACCGTCGGTGGCAACTAAGGGTGAACAGTTGCAGATAAAACATTCTCTATTCTCATTAAAAAGCCTGTAAAAGTTTCCAGTAGGTCTCTAGCCCAACAAGTTCAGACAAAGTTTTGTTACTTATTTTTATTGTACACATGGGAAACAACAATTAAGTGTTGTTGTTCTTGACAAACATTGAAGATTCTAATCACGCGAATGTTTTTATGAGCGACTGTTCATCGTTAGTTGCAAGCGACGGTACAACATACTATGAACATTTTTCCGACTGTGACCGAATGTGCAACGATATATTTTTCAAAGTTGTTAACAATTCCTAAAATTTGTTTATTGTAAAACGGCCTGCTCAGCACTCACTACTCACGATGATTTCATTTAGAAATGCAGTTACCAGGAAAGGAACTGATTCTAAAATATGTAAATTTAAAAGCATTGGCTAACAGAATAAAGCGATGTGAAGACAAGGTACAAACTTTTATAGTTGCTATTTGTTTATATAAATCCTATAAATAAACCGATTCAACAATAATTTTGCCTCGAATTTGCATATTCTATGCTGCATGTTTATATTTTATTTTTATAGTATAAAAATAAAATTGTAATACTATGAAATAAAATACATTTCTGTTTATTGACCAGTACTTATTTAATGTCTTCTTCATCCAGCTGTCAGAGTAAATTTCTACTTCTAGCAAGTAAATATTTGACAAGCAGTCTGGAATATAAAGCACAGGACGTTTAATGCATCAGCCAAATCCAAGTGTGCCCATCCCCCTCGCCCAGCCATTTTACTGTAAAGCACATCCCGGGGGTTGGGCATTTCCACTCGAACCTTAGCCCCGGCGGGGCATTTGAAATTAATAATTTGGATTCTTGCACTTCACTTGTGGAATTAATATTAGAATGTTAGGGTTTGTAATCCAAGTGAGAATATACATGACATATTTTGTAATCCAAGTGAGAATATTTTGTAATCCAAGTGAGAATATACAAATGTACCGGTATAGTACATGTATATATTTGGTGTATATATTTTGTAATCCAAATGAGAATAGTTTGTAATCCAAGTGAGAATATGCAAATGTATATATTCTCACTTGGATTACAAACCCTAATATTCTAATTTTAATTCCACCAAGTGAAGTGCAAGAATCCAAATTATTGAAGTCCACCTTATCACAACCCGCACACCCGATTACCTAAATATACATGAACTTACGGTTAAAGCTCGACAGCTGGTCTCTTGTAGCTCAGTTGGTTAGAGCACTGCACCGGAATCGCAGGGCCGTAGGTTCAATTCCTACCAGAGGACCTTGTGCTGCATTTTTCGCAGTCGTTCCTTGTTAGGTCTTAAAATGTATATATTCTCACTTGGATTACAAACCCTAACATTCAAATATTAATCCCAACAAGTGAAGTGCAAGAATCCAAATTATTGAAGTCCACCTTATCATAACCCGCACACCCGATTACTTAAATATACATGAATTTACGGTTAAAGCTCAACAGCTGGCCTCTGTAGCTCAGTTGGTTAGAGCGCTGCACCGGAATCACAGGGCCGTAGGTTCAATTCCTACCAGAGGACCTTGTGCTGCATTTTTCGCAGTCGTTCCTGGTTAGGTCTTAAAATGTATATATTCTCACTTGGATTACAAACCCTAACATTCTAATATTAAGTCCACCAAGTGAAGTGCAAGAATCCAAATTATTGAAGTCCACCTTATCATAACCCGCACACCCGATTACTTAAATATACATGAACTTACGGTTACAGCTCAACAGCTGACTTCTGTAGCTCAGTTGGTTATAGCGCTGCACCGGAATCGCAGGGCAGTAGGTTCAATTCCTACCAGAGGACCTTGTGCTGCATTTTTCGCAGTCGTTCCTGGTTAGGTCTTAAAATGTATATATTCTCACTTGGATTACAAACCCTAACATTCTAATATTAAGTCCACCAAGTGAAGTGCAAGAATCCAAATTATTGAAGTCCACCTTATAACCCGCACACCCGATTACCCAAATATACATGAACTTATGGTTAAAGCTCAACAGCTGGCCGAGCTGTAGCTCAGTTGGTTAGAGCGCTGCACCGGAATCGCAGGGCAGTAGGTTCAATTCCTACCAGAGGACCTTGTGCTGCATTTTTCGCAGTCGTTCCTGGTTAGGTCTTAAAATGTATATATTCTCACTTGGATTACAAGCCCTAACATTCTAATATTAAGTCCACCAAGTGAAGTGCAAGAATCCAAATTATTGAAGTCCACCTTATCATAACCCGCACACCCGATTACTTAAATATACATGAACTTACGGTTAAAGCTCAACAGCTGGCCTCTGTAGCTCAGTTGGTTAGAGCGCTGCACCGGAATCGCAGGGCCGTAGGTTCAATTCCTACCAGAGGACCTTGTGCTGCATTTTTCGCAGTCGTTCCTGGTTAGGTCTTAAAATGTATATATTACGAACCCTAACATTCTAACCCTAACATTCTAACATTTGAAATTAAGAATTTGGAGGTTTTGCGATCACCGACAACTTGATAATTTTATAAAACAAAACACTTCTATCTCCAACTTTTACAATCACTGATAAATTGATAATAATTTAAACCAGTCTAGCTGTAGTTTAAATAGAGAATAATACATGGGTGCACGAAATACCAGATTTATTTCGAGTGTTGAACATGAGTGTGCAGCGAACAAGTGAGCGCAGCGAACGAGTGAGATGTCATGTTCAACACAAAAAATAAATCTGGTATTTCCAACCACCCATGTATTTTTCTGTTTATTATATAAAGGACAGTCTTAAATGAAAAGCGATAATGTTTACAGAAAAGCGATAATTGAAAAGGCGATAAATTTTTACATGTGAGATTATCATGAATAATTTCACATCTGAGATTATCATTTTTGTCAGTGCTCGAAAACTCTGTAAAACACTATACTTTATATAATAAAAATTCATAAATTTGAACCATGCTAGAGCATGACAACAGCAAAATGCTCTATAGTATGATGCACAATATTTTGGGAGGTGATCGAAATACACGAACAATAAATCAGAGAGTGTTTGCTTGGAACTCACTGGGGGGGGGGGAGGGGGGTGCAACACCCCTGATTATTGCTCATGATGAATTTCAGGTAGATTTCCTGTGCACTTTTAGTACGTACATTTAAGTAGATTTGCAGAAGATTTTCAGGGGAATTCAGGTGATTCTCAGGACATGACTGAGAAAGTGAATTTGGAAAACAACTGTATTTTCGGAAAAATTATTATACATGTATGTCCTGAAAATTTTTTGTACATCTGGAAACTTTTTGGTAACCCCCCCCCCCTCTATCTAACCACACACACCCCCTGAGACGAAGTGCTCGCAACGGCACTGAGTATATATCTTTTGAAAACAGGGGAGGGGTTATTGCATGCATGTATTTCTAGTATTTTATGAACAAGCTTTTGTTGGTAGGGATGCAACTATACCTGAAAATACATATTTAGGAGAAGGGCTTTCACTCAAAATGTCAAAATTCTCCTTAATATATATTTTCAGGTAGTAATCCCTACCAACAAAAGCTTGTTAATTTGATTGGCACTGCCTACACTGGAAAAGACAGTTCAATATTATGTTTTACTCTATCTAATGCCAGATTATATTATTTTATTCAATGCCAATAAACTGATTTTACATATCAAAAGGAGAATACTGGGGCACAATGTGTGTTAAAGGCCTGGGGTCAGTTAGCACTAATCCACCCGATAGTGACTTTTCAACCTTTGTAAAAATAGTTGAAGATTAGTTACATTGATTTATTTACATTTTAAACACACTATATGTATAATATCGGCCTCAAGGGATAACTTGCATTATTATTATTATTATGTTTAAGGGAGTCACAATCTAGCTTGTACTTAGAGCCATTCTCGTGGGAGGGGATACAGGTCCAGGGCTAATACAATCATTTTTCTCATATAAACATGCAGTAAAGTTGTCTAGGGGGGTAGGGTGTCCCTAGCACCTGAGACCACATAAACGACACCTAAGTGGCAATGTCCCCAGATGCACCCCATTTTATTATTTTACTCTGCCTAATGCCAGATTAGTTTACTCTGTCTAACGCCAGATGATTTTACTTGTCAGGGGAGAGTGCTGCCACTCAATGGGTTACACAAATCAACATAAATTAAAGTTTCAGATTTAGAAGATGTCGAAACAATGTGACATCAGTATTCAGGGGCGAAACTTGAGGGGGGGTATGGGGGGGTGTTACACCCCCCCAAAATACGAATCATCCCGATTGGCAGGGCAATCAAAGGTCTCTTATAAATAAATGATAGCACATAGGCGTACCGGGCGGGGGCAATATTCGATCAACAGTCGGGCAATTTTGGTTTGAAAAAAAAAATGGGACAAATTCAGTCAATTTTATCTAAAATTAAGTGAATTTTTTCGCAAATTGTGTGATTTTTCGAAAATTTGTGTTATGTTCCGAAAAATGGTACACAGACCGAAATTTTTTTGGCGACGGGGGGGGGGGGTCGCCAAAATAATTTTTCCGCAAAAATGTTTTTGGTACTTTTGGGCAGGGCATCACTGGTTTTGGCAGGGCAATTCTGCCAGACACCCCCCTAATTAAAAGGGGCTAGTTTCGCCCCTGTCAGTATTGCTTACATCAGAGGACTACAGTGTCACACAGCACATGCAGAGTACTGTCTAATGCCAGATTAGTTTACTCTATTGTCTAACACCAGACGATTTTACTTGTCAGGGGAGAGTGCTGCCACTCAATGGGGTACACAAATCAACATAAATTAAAGTTTCTGATTTAGAAGATGTCAAAACAATGCGACATCAGTATTGTTTACAGCACATGCAGAGTGCTGCCACTCAATGGAACTTAAATAATCAACATAGATTAAAGTTTCTGATTTAGAAGATGTCGAAACAATGCGACATCAGTATTGTTTACATCAGAGGACTACAGTATCACACAGCACATGCAAAGTGCTGCCACTCAATGGAACTTAAATGATCAACGTAGATTAAAGTTTCTGATTTAGAAGATGTCGAAACAATGCGACATCAGTATTGTTTACAGCACATGCAGAGTGCTGCCACTCAATGGAACTTAAAACTTAAATGAATCAACATAGATTAAAGTTTCTGATTTAGAAGATGTCGAAACAATGCAACATCAGTATTGTTTACATCAGAGGACTACAGTATCACATAGCACATGCAGAGTGTTGCCACTCAATGGAACTTAAATGAATCAACATAGATTAAAGTTTCTGATTTAGAAGATGTCAAAACAATGCTACATCAGTATTGTTTACATCAGAGGACTACAGTATCACACAGCACATGCAAAGTGCTGCCACTCAATGGAACTTAAATGAATCAACATAGATTAAAGTTTTTGATTTAGAAGATGTTGAAACAATGCGACATCAGTATTGTTTACATCAGAGGACTACTGTATCACACAGGACATGCAAAGTGCTGCCACTCAATGGAACTTAAATGAATCAACATAGATTAAAGTTTCTGATTTAGAAGATGTCGAAACAATGCGACATCAGTATTGTTTACATCAGAGGACTACTGTATCACACAGGACATGCAAAGTGCTGCCACTCAATGAAACTTAAATGAATCAACGTAGATTAAAGTTTCTGATTTAGAAGATGTCGAAACAATGCGACATCAGTATTGTTTACATCAGAGGACTACTGTATCACACAGCACATGCAGAGTGCTGCCACTCAATGAAACTTAAATGAATCAACATAGATTAAAGTTTCTGATTTAGAAGATGTGGAAACAATGCGACATCAGTATTGTTTACATCAGAGGACTACGGTATCACATACATAGCGTGCAGCAATAAATTTAAATTGATAATATTTTCTTTAATTCTATGGATTATTTTACTTTAAGCGGTAACATAGTCTATGATGTTACTGATCATTTGCCTAATTTTCTTATCATAAATAAATTTTCTTCCCTAAATACCAAAATTAAAATTTTTAGAAGAGACTACTCCAAGTTCAATGAACCTGATTTGATTGATGAGGTTCGAGGAATAAACTGGCAACATGTTCTAACTGATCCTGATCCGTCTACACTGTTTGAAATATTTCTAAATAAAATGTCTTCAATTATTGATAAACACCTTCCCATTAAACGTTTATCTAAAAAAGAATTGAAGATTCAATCCAAACCATGGATAACGCCAGGCATTAAGAAATCGATTTATGTAAAAAACAAATTTTATCAAAAATACCTAAAAACAAAATCTCAACATTATCACTCTAAATTTAAAATATACCGAAATAAAATAAATCATTTGTTACGAATTAGCAAAAAGAAATATTATAACAATTATTTCATTAAACATTCTAAAGATTCAAAAAGAATTTAGTTGGAACGGTGTGAAACAAATTATCTACCTAAAAAAAAATAGCAACTGTAATCCTACAAAATTAATATATAATGACCAGGAATTAAACGACAGCAAAAAGATCGCTGATGCCTTTGGTGATTATTTTGCTAACGTAGGGGAAAATCTTGCAAGGGAAATACCTAAAGTCGACAAATCACCATTAGATTATATTCATAATTATTCCCCTACTAACAGTTTCTATCTATCCCCTACTACATCGGCTGAGATTGAGTCTATGATCACAACTCTGAAACCTGGTAAAGCAACAGGGCCCTGGAGGCCCTTGAAACAATTTATATCGAAACCCCTGGAAATTGTGTTCAATGCTTCTTTCGCTACAGGTATAGTACCCAGTAAGTTTAAGATTGCCAGGGTTATCCCAGTAATCAAAAAGGGGTTACAAATTAATATAAATAATTATCGACCAATTTCTCTTCTTTCTGTTTTTAACAAATTACTGGAAAAACTCATGTATAACAGACTTAGTAGTTTCCTCGAGAATTTAAATATTCTTTATGATAATCAGTTCGGTTTTCGATCTCATTATTCAACTGAGCATGCTATTATTTCTATAATAGCATAGTTGCCCGGGTTTCTTTTGTTTCAACAGGGACGTTTAATCACGTATCGCCCGCTGTAGCGGGCGATTAGTTCTAATCGCCCGCTAGAGCGGGCGATTAGAACTAATCGCCCGTTACCAAGGGTCACACCTTTGTCTCCCTGACGACTACGCATTAGGCAAGTGCCTCACACACATAATCGTGCAAGGAACAGCAACAGTTAGCTCAGAGCCGTCAATAGTCTATCATCCGATCCCTGAGTTGCCGCATCATTTAAATTACGCACGTGCAGTCTTCAAATTTATACTAATATATTTAGCGTGTTTGTTGTGGTACGTTAAATGATAGATTGCGCATGCGTAACCGATTAGAGCGTAAAAAGTGCGCATGTGCAACAAGCTTTTACATCCCACAAGCAATGAAGCAAATGTTTTAGCTTAAATACGCTGATTCCAAGTAGGGCATGTTTGTCCATTTTTAAATGGGAGCGAAACTATGCTATTACAAACTAATAGCATGGTTTTTCGGGAGATTAGTGATTAAATGACCCCTTACCCTCGGCAGGTTTGCGGAATTCCCTCGGGCTTCGCCCTCGGGAATTCCGCAAACCTGCCTCGGGTTACGGGGCCATTTAATCACTAATCTCCCTCAAGCCATGCTATTACTTATATAGTTGATAAAATTCAACAAGCAATTGAAAAGAAACAATACTCTTGTGGGATTTTCCTGGATTTTAGTAAGGCATTTGACACGGTTGATCATACAATACTACTGAAAAAGTTAGAAAAACTCAGAATTCGTGGGATTGCCAAAAAATGGTTTGATTCTTATCTAACGGATAGGAAACATTTCATCTCAATAAACAATATTTCATCTAATCTATATGACATCACTTGCGGAATTCCCCAAGGGTCAGTGCTAGGACCCCTCTTATTTCTTTTATACATCAATGATTTTCATAAGTGCTCTAATTTTTTCGATTTTCATCATTTTGCTGATGATTCAAATTTGTTTTGCAAAAATAGATGCTTACTTGAACTTGAAACCAATATAAATATAGAATTAAGTAATATAGATACTTGGTTATGTGCTAATAGGTTATCACTTAATGTTGAAAAATCAAACTTTCTTATATCTCATCCTTACCAAAAAAATATACTAACAGACATAAAACTTTCGGTAAGAAATAAAGTCATTAAACAAGTAGATCACATAAAGTATCTTGGTGTTTTTTTCTATCCTCATTTAACTTGGAAAAAACAAATTACGTTCATTTCAAAAAAGATTAAAAGAAGTATAGGAATTTTGTCTAAACTTAGATATTATGTAGATAGCAACATTCTGGTTAATTTATATTATGCTTTAATTTACCCTTTTATAACATATGGTTTAATCATATGGGGTAATGTTTATTCCTCAACTGTCAAACCTTTAATTATACTCCAAAAAAAGGTTGTGCGTGTTATAACATTCTCTAAATTTGATGCCCACTCTAGCTCACTTTTCAAACAGTTGAATATTATTAAGTTGACTGATCTTCTAAATCTACACGTGGTTCTTTTCATGTACAAATATCATAACAACTTGTTGCCACCAACGTTCAACAATTTCTTTACTCCTGTGTGCAATGTTCATTCTCAAAATACGAGGCTTGCTTCTAAATTAACATATATACTACCAAAAGCAAGAACAAATTTCGGAATTTTCAATATCAAATATCAAGGCGCTAAAATTTGGAATTCTTTACATGAATCATATAAAGACTTGCCGATTTCTCAAATTAAATATAAAATTAGAATCGATTTTCTTGGAAAGTATTGATTCAGTTTCCAACTCCAACTTTTTCTATACGTTATCGGGAGTCATGCAGGACTCCTTTCTCGATCTTTTAAATATATTTGATATAGAACTATATATTGTCAATTTTCATAATTTTTTCGTCCTTTATTTGGTTTCCTGATATTTATATAGCCCTGTGGTTATTTCAGGGAGCCAGCTCTCTTTCAAATCTTCTCAAAAATTACAAAACAATTAGTCACAGATATATTTTACTAATAATAATAATGTTAACTATAATTTAAATAATTTCTTTGTGTATATAAATTGCAATTTGAAAGGAGCAAATAAATCTTGTCTTGTCTTGTCTTCTTGATCTTGTCTAGGTCATCTTCAGAGGTATTAAACATAACCTCCCTCAGATCTTCTACATAGCCTATAAAGTAAAACATAAGAGAAATAACAAATTAGAGCATACTGTGTTTGAAAGGTATTGGATTAATTGTCATGTGACAAAAACAGATAGTCTGATTAGTCATTGTTTGATCAATGTTATTCAGTACAATATGTTCACAATTCAGACTTGAAAAAATTCTGGTTTCAAATTTGTAATTAGCCCATATGACCAAGATTACAAGATAATGCCTAAAGTAATGCCTTTACAAGTAAAATTGTCTAGTGTTACAGTTAGAGTAAAAAAGACAAAGTTGGGGGCTTTATGGGTTAACAAGACAGAAATTTTTACATCCAACATACCATATGTTGGCGGTACAGGGATATTTCGCACAACTTCCTCCCCAAATTTAAATTTTGGGTATGTCACGCTAACATAGTTCTTGCCATCTCTTGTTGTTTTTGTAGTCTGGTTCACATTCTCATTGAAGTGGAGGGTAGCAAGTATGTGCCTAAAGAGTAAAGATAAAAAAAAACAATACTAAATAACATTTCTACTTCAGGTTCAACTGAAAAGGCTATTTTCTAATTAGAGTATATTGTATTGGGGGGGGAGACATATTAGAAAAACATTACAGTACCTGCAATATGTCCCAAGCCATGAAAAGCAAATCATTTTTGGATGCCATTGATTCAGCGTGGAGTGAAATCCCTCCAATGAACTTGTTTGTGCATCAGGAGAGAGTTTCTTCAAACCGTTTAAAAAGGACTTCTTCATAATGATGCCCTGCAACTTGTCATAAGCCCTGGTTCCTACAATAGATATTCCCAAATGTCATTGTGCTACTGTCAGGGTCGTGCTGATTGGGGGGGGGGGGAGTTGTAACACTCATTTTACAAGCTATACAATAATGTTCTCTGTCCTCATACAGTATATACAGTAGTAGACATAATTTAGTTGTTCCCATACCAATTTTGATCCATTTTCGTTGACTTTCAAGTTTATCATGTGCACACTTTGGAAACAAGTTGTCCGGGTGATGGTCATGTTTATTTGCAACATGTCGCATGAAGGACTTCCATTTTGCCAGGATCATATTGCCAAAGTCTTTTACTGTAGATGTTGAACACCAGTAAACATGGTTCCTCACTGCTTTTGTCCATTCTCCAATTTGTTCACATCCCTTCTCTTTGCTTGCAGCCAGCATTTTTTTTACAATGCCTTTGGCAATATGCCATTGATCAAAGAAATGCTGAATTGCTGGATGAGATTCTCTTATCCACTTTGTGATCCCGCGGTGCCGATCGGATATAAATACTGGGATTGTTAAGCCAGCAACAGTCAGCAAGAAATCAAAGCAACCCTTTGCCCCTTCCAATTCCATTGCATTACTGTTACCAGTCTGATTTGCCTGCAACATGCAGAATTTTGATTGACTCATGATGTTGGGATCTAATCATTGAAGAAAACATGTTCCGAGACCTCTTCGAACTGTTCAATGATGGCCATTCACTAATTATTAATATGTTTCAAATGTCAATTGTTTTACTGCCATCATTTGATTAAGTTTCTTTTCGACTTACAGTACCACTAAGATATAAACATGATGACATTGACTAGTGTGTGGGCAGATATGGAACAGTTTGAACTTGGAAGTGCCACAGAACATGCTTTATTAAAACTAAGGTATCAATTATAGAGTAAAGCCTAACGCTCAGTCACACTACAGATTTCAGCAGGCATGACTGGCGCTCTGGCAATTGTGTCATTTTTGGTCAGCCTGATTTGGATACACTGTAAATCAATTTTCTTGTAGTGTAGTCAAACAACAGTGACATTTATATCTTTTTTGCATTCTGCCAAAACAGGAAACAACTGACAATTCATTGTGACATTTGTGTGGAAACACTGTGGCTTTGCTTGGGAGTAACATGCAGTTTCCTTCTACAAATGCAATATATTTCATACTTACTTGTAGCAAATCGAAGTGAACAATTTTCATTATTGTGGTACAAAACATTGTATACACTCCGTATTTTGCAGAATGACCCATCGAATCAAACCTACCATCTCCACACCACACTGTGTCGGTGATAGTTTGAAGCGACTCAATCAACTTGGCCTGATATGATTCCCAGTGGTTTAGGATGGTAGGAAATATAAATTTGTTTTGGTGGTAGAAGAAGGTCCGTGAGGTGTAGACAGCAAGTCCCATGTGTTTGAATACCAGAATGATTTTGCTGACTGAGGCACCAGCCATCAGTATTCCAAAGGAAAGCAACAGATTGCCAGCTGGATATCGTCCAAAAACATAGGGTTGGCTCCTCCATTTGAACGACTCCACACCACAAGCACTACAGTGTTGGACAACAGTAACCATGGTCCCATTTTGGTACATGTCCACTTTAGGTTTTTCTTTTTTGCAAGTAAAGCAGAACAAGGAAAATAGAGACAACAGCATGCTATGGAACACTATGAATTTGGGCTCGTCCTGGCACTTGACATGTGAAGGCAAACTATATAAAAAATAAATGAAAATTGATTGTTTTACTTGTGACCTGTGTATCTCAATTGTCTGGCAAAACTAGCAAGTGCAAAAGAGAAACAATGTAAGGAATTTTTCCACCCAATACATAATCAATATGCAATATTCTGTAATACCTTATTAAGTTTCTTGAATGGGGTATTGTATTTGGGATTTCTGCGTCATCTCCATCATTTCCAGCTTCCAGCATGTCCCAATCTGGATCTTGTTCCTCGCATATGCTTTCTTCGTCAGTGTCATAGTCTTGGACTTGATCTGCATTCTCATCTTTTCTAGCTGTGGCAGTCTTAGTTGTTCTATGGCTTGCCTCACTTGTCACCTCTTCCGCTTTGGTATTGGATTCTAGCTCCTAGAAAACGCAAAACAGCACAAATAGGCCTAATGAAATATTTCTAACGAGATTTCTAATACTTCGCTTTTATATTACTGCGTTGTTTCGTTGTATCAACAATTGTTTACTTATCATGAAACATGACACGACTGTACTCTACCTTGAGCAGCTTTCGCCTGAGACCACGTTCTTGAAAAAGCTTTTTCCTCAAGCTAGCATTTCTCTCTTCACTTTTGCGCAGTCTTTCCTTGTATACATCCAGATCTTTCGACTTGTTTTCTGGAGTGGTAGGTGTGTTGATTGTCTCGTCCGGGAGGTCGACACTTGCAATATCGCTTGCGTTGACTAATGGGGCTGTCGAAGTCGAAGGAACGTCTGGCTTCAAAGTATCTCTCAAAGTCTAATATAAAACAACGTGAAAGAACAATATATAAAATAAATCTCGATATCAACATAGATTTTAACATCAACACAGAATTAAAAGTCAACACAGAACTCAATATCATTGAACGTTGAGGATAATATATAGACCGCCATTGAGTATATTTGCGAATTTACCTTTCGGTGTTCTCTGTCAGATATTTCGCGAGTTGTTTGAGAAGGTACCACAGTATCGACGGTCGGATACGCTTCCTTGTTAAGCCATCGTTTTGTTTTAGCGTTATTCACAATTTCCAACCCAATATCAAGCCGTTGAGTAAAACAATGACTTTCAAAATGGGCTGAACAAAGCGCGGAATATGCAGATGGCTGCCAGTCTGGGCGATGCTTTTGCACGAACTTTGTCCACAAATTTCTCAACCTTTCGTTCGATTTTGGAAAGAGATGCGTAGATATTCCAGTGCATAGCGAATGATTTTTGCAACTCGCCTTTCCAGGGCCACCAGCAACGCAATATTTCCCCAGTTGTTTTGCTTTCTTTTGCGAACTTGAGTGCGAACCACTTGAAGATGCCATCTTTATCGAAGCTGACTCTAACCAGTGACGTCACAGGCCGCGTGCGCTCTCGGAAGCCTTTTTGTCGTAAATTGCATTTTTTGAAGTGAAAAATAAATACTTTCCAATCGGAATACGCAAAAATAAATAAGCTCATCGCATTCAGCTTCTCAAAAACTATTAAAATCAATAAAAAACTCATGATCGAAAATTTCGTTTCATAAGCACTTTAAGAGTTTAGTAAAATCAGAACGAGTGAGGCCATGAAATCTATAACAGTTAGAAAACAAACGATTAGTAATTATCTCAATCGTTTCATCAACAGTGATGTTAGTAAAGAGTGAAGTAACATCAAAACTAGCCATTATAACATTACTCGTATCAAGATCAGAAGAAAGAAGTTCCTGGACGAAAGAGAAGGAATCCTTAATGACATAAGTGCTGGTCGAGATGGGAGTGAGAAGAGGAATAAAGAATTTAGCAATATTATACGAATAATGATTAATGCAAGAAAGGATAGGCCTAAGTGGGATATTACTATGTAAATGCGCCTAAACATGGCTGCAATGTATTTGTGCTCTTGTGTTTTATTGATTTTATCTGTGCTTTTTCATGTTTTATTCCATCAAACTATCAACTATGGTGAACATAATGCTATATTCGATCAAATCGAGAGTCCTGGAAGTTGGCACAAACGTTATTTCTTATGCAAGGACGGCGGACATTATCCATCACGACCATTATATGCCTGGACAAAACACGGCTATATCTGTTACATTCTTCCACAGAAAGACCTTACAATCTATGTGGATGTTGAGCTAAATCCAGGGCCTATCAGATCGTTTAATAACTGTCAGAATATTTCGGGGCAGACCAGTGTATTACATAGTCAGAACTGCTATCGAAATGCTGACATTACAACAACAACAACAACTGGGTCTGGGCGTCATATGTATGACAATATATTATTACAATTGTCGCATTTGCCGGCGAACAGTTTGTGTTTCTACAATAATCGTATTCCGGCTGGAGCCGCTTTAGGGTGGCCATATGTTTGCAAAACTAATCGAAGCTATCGTGGTAAGAGAAGTGGGAAAAAAGTAAAGCAGAGGGAAGCCTCGAAGTATTTTAATATACAAGTTATCAGTAATTCACCTATGGTACAAAGGTCAAAGCAATTTGCATATAATTCCACGCGAAATTATTATTGTAATAATCTCGTACAAATTCCTCTGGAATCTAATGTTTCAAATTGCGGACCTCGTTTACGGTTTGCGGTATGGAATGCACGTTCAATTAAAAACAAAATAACTTCGCTATGTGACCTTGTTATCTCTGAACGTTTGGATATATTAGCTTTAACTGAAACGTGGTTGACAGGCAGCGATAGTTTTGTTATTGCTGATCTCACAAACACTTTGCAAGACCATGATATTTACCACTTGCCAAGGACAAACAGGGGTGGTGAAGTAGCAGTCTTGTACGCAGAGGTCTTACCATAAAACAAACGGAATCTTGTATATTTCAATCTTTTGAGCATCTTGATTTAAGTGTTACCTTGGCGAACAAGACTTTTCGTTTACTGACAATTTATCGGCCGCCACCATCAAGGAAGAACAAACTAACAGTTGCACGTTTCTTTTCTGACTTCTCTACATTGCTCGAAGGTATTACATCAGAACCAAATAAAATTGTATTGGCTGGGGATTTTAATTTTCACATTGATAACCTTACTGACACTAATGCACAGACTTTCACGGAACTGATTGATTCTGCTGGTTTACAACAGCACGTTACTGGTCCAACACATCGACGTGGCCATACGCTAGATCTTGTCTTGACTCGTTCTGACGATAATCTAATTTCAAATTTGACTGTTTTGGGAGAATCATTATCTGACCATCAACCTGTTTTGTGTAACATCGACTTTTCCCGCCCGCATGCCACCCGTAAAGCTGTTCTTTTTCGAAAGACTAAAAACATTGACATCACAAGATTTCAGAGTGATATTGTGGTGTCCTCACTAGTGGAAAAAGGTTCTGAAGATGCAACAAATTTGGACACCCTAGTAACACTCTATAATGATACTCTCTGTTCACTTCTCGGCAAACATGCTCCGATACAATGAAGGAATATTACTCTGAGACCACACTCTCCTTGGTACACGGATCAACTACGGCAACTAAAACGTGAGAAACGAC
>CACRXK020005271.1:3269-28650 GCA_902702795.2 Paramuricea clavata
GGGGGGGGGGGGGGGGGGGGGGGTGAATAGGTTTTCGGATAGTCGGATTTCACAGAAAATATTGTTTGGATTTCGGATCTGGCGAATATTTTACACGGATTTGCGGATCTTATTAATACAGCTGTTTGCGAATTTATCTAATATTTTGGCTCGGATTGTGGATTCAGCTTGCAATTTAGTTTGGATCCTGGATTGTGACTTCATAGTAGAGCTTTTAGCGGATTCAAATTTAAGCCCCGTTTACACTACGCTCAATTTTTGGTACCGGCATGGATAAAATTGGTACCCGTACCACTTTTTTGGTTCTTGGACTTCCTATTTAGCTAAGCCGAGTAGCTAATAGCTAAGCCTATTTACACTACGCTCAATTTTTGGTACCGTACCACCCTTTGGTTCTTGGACTACCTAAATAGGTAGTCCAAGAACCAAAAAAGTGGTACGGGTACCAATTTTATCCGTGCCGGTACCAAAAATTGAGCGTAGTGTAAACGGGGCTTTAGACTCAAGACCGATTGTCTGATCGCGGATTTTGCTTCAACTGAGTTTGGGCGGATCGAGAGGCGAAGGGACTTTAGAGGAAGTAGTACGAAAGAGTATAGAATTTTCGGAACAACCAAACTTTGTCGAAGTGATTTGATAGAGACAGTAGAGGTCGACTTGGAGTTTGTCTGTAATAGTTATTGTGGCTAAAGAGTCTAAAAATTCATTGTTATGAAACGTTAATCAGTTCATGAACTGATGAACTTATACCATTTATCAAATACCATGAATTAGGTTACAAGGAAGCCATTTAACTAGTTAACCATTTATGGGTCTCGGATAGTCGCGCCTTTATTTTTTTATCTGATCGATTTTAATCAGGCACACTGTTGTCCAGGACATTAGCATTTAAAAAAAAAACGTTAACCAAAATAATTTGGCTCTTTTAGCATGTTAACCATCCACCGACCACCGATCATAGGCGTACGGGGCGGGGGGGGCGGGGGGGGCGGTAGCCCCCCCAGTTTTTTGGGCAGTTGGGCAATATCCCAGTTTTTTGGGCAGATTGGGCAAATTTTTGGGCAATTTTGGTTTGCAATTAAAAAAAATGGGACAAATTCTGTCAATTTTGTCTAAAATTAAGTAAATTTTTTGGCAAATTTTGTGATTTTTGGAAAATTTGTGTTATGTTCCGAAAAATATTGGTTGTCCGGAAAATTTTTTTGACCCTAAATTTTTTGACATTTTTTGGGCAATGTGGAATTTTTTGGGCAAAAAAGCTACCGCCCCCCCCAGAATTTAGCGGCCCCGTACGCCTATGCCACCGATTATGATGTACTCAAGCAGTTGGTTGAAACATGTAACATGAATTACTCTCCTATACTGATATAGTTCTATATGTAGTTACATCCTTCAAACAAGACAAACAACTTCTTCGATATTGCATGTTCAACTTTGCCACTTGAATCCCACGGCCCACGCAGCCACACTCAAGAATAATTTATTAATTTCCCTACTGACTTGTAACCCCCTTTCCTTTTTAGGACCTTTTAGTGTTACCTATACATTTCTCCATCAACTACAACTCAAATTCGGATGATAAATGTGAATTTTTAACGTTCCAAAAAACATTAGTGGCGGACAAGTTCCTGCCGCGTGAGGCCGGCACTCCTTTTGAAGCCGATCCGATTTCACGCTAGACGTCACATGACCGGAAATAAAGGCAAAACAACATAAACTTTGTGATGTTGTGCGATCATGTTCTCTACGGGTAAAATGTGTTTGACGATGTAGAATAACTTATTCCTCAACGATAATACTGTTGTATTAACTTGAGACAAGTGTCCCAATGGCAGCTAAAGTATCAACTCCGAGACATGAGACGAACGGTGGGAATTCACGCATCGGACATTCGCTGTTGCATAAACTTGCACCGACGAAGTTCGTTCGATGTATTGTTGAAATGCTGGATGATTCTCATACTGAAGTGGATATCGAGGTTTGTTGCTCTTCCCAATATTGCGTTTATATATAAACGTACTTTATAGATTTCGTTTCCGTATATGGGTTAACCAAGAGTTTCTACTACTTTCATTTCAACGAGCAAAATTTAGTTGACGCAAAGTTTGTATCTGTTGAATGTCAAAATATATTAAAAGCATAGAGTGTCCTTTCATATAATGATGCATATTTTTACACTTCACTGAATGCTAATTGATACTCACTTTGAATTTTAACAATAATATTTTTCCAACTTAAGGGGTAATTTTATAATTTGTAAGCTCGTTGCGAAAATTTAAATGGAAAGCGAAATGTAAACTAAATGAGTTTGAGTTTCAGTTCTTAATAACAGTCAAAAGGCTTATCTCATCGTTAATTGCTACATAATTACAACGTCTATAGTAATTTGCGACTTCATTTTACTGTAATATACATTACAATATTTGTCGGATTACAGAGTACACAGCAAAAACATGTGCTTGGTTAACTCGGATAAAATATGTAAGAGTCTTTCTCGAGTCTTGTATTCGCAAAAAGTTCGAGAGGTTATGTTAGAATAGTCATTTCCGTCCGGCAAAATGCTTTTTACTCCCAAAACACTGGGCATTCCGTTTTGTAGCCACTAGTCGAACATACGAATATTATTATGAGAATTTCATGTTGTACAAATTGAAGGGTAAATATGAATGATTTAATTGACAGAACGTATATATTGAACGGATGTTTCATCGGTTTGAATACTTTATATTTCTTGTTGACTCTACATATGTTGTTTACATCCGAATAGCGATTTTTACGCATATGGCTATATATAAGATATCTATGAAATGGCTATAAACAGGCTACGTTCTTGTGTTGATTTTATTACGATATAAAGCGAACAGAGAAAGGTTTAGGTTACAATTCGTTCACATATATATACCCAACTAAATTTTGTGGGAACAGATTGCCCACTTATGAATTATGATTTCGAGTCTAATTTTCTCTGTCTTTTTATAGTTTCCCTGCTGTTTAAATAATTTGATGTTTTCAAACACAATTAGGGATTAGAGGAATGAACTTAATGGCAGTAATGATCAATTTATTAGAAATGGTTGCGCAGCAGATATTATTTTATTCTCCATCAATGATAATCTTGAGTATCTCAAAAATAATAATCAATAATGATGTTGAAAGATCAAGTGCCAATTTTTTCATGTGCCTGCATAAAATTTGGCATATTCAATTTAGTATAGAATGAGAACTGCATGAAACCACATGAAATTCATTTCCTTAAGTTCTGAAACAAATCAAATTGCCTTTAATTTAACTAGACTAGTACATGAGCCAATGTACAGTATTTTTGTTATAAATGTGTAATGTGACCCTTCTGGCAGGTGGCCATATTGACTGTACTTGGCAACGGATTACTAGAAGTTTTCTAGAATGTGTGAATGTGTCTGGTCTCCCACCACCCGCTTTTCTCAATAGTCAGATTTAGAAACGACCATGAGGCCAACATGACGACACGGTCTTAATTTCAGCTCAAGATTGAGAGCTAAGGAACTTGATTACCATACTGTAATAAATTGAAGCTTTTTTATAATAACCTTACAGACAGCTATTAAGTTCTGGAAAAACTCTGCCAGCAAGAAGCATTCAGCTTCAATGACATGAAAATCTTAGTTTAATGTTGTATTCAGAATGACAACATTAGACAGTAAAATAATAAAGCGGGGCACATCAGGGTACATTGCCAGGGTGTTAGCCAGGATTTCAAAAGTGGCCGTCCAAAATAATTGTGTGAGTGTGGCCACAATTTTTTGTGGGCGTGGTCACATGTTTTTGGGCGTGGCCGCAATTTTTTGTTGTTGTGGAATTGTGGTGTTCTATTTGTTGAACCTTTTTACTTTTAGTTTAATAGATGCACATTTCCATCATTAAGTTAGTAAAAGCACATGTATGGTATGAACCGTATGATCACTACGATGTACAGTATATGCTATAATGAAGAACACAATACAGCAGTGTAGTGTTTAGTTATTTTTTATCAATCGCCGATATTTTCCCCTTTTTTTATGCGTTTGGCTCATTTTATAGCCATCTTTGCCGTAACTGTAACTCTAGAGCATGTGGTGCTCAAGCGATAAAGCGATTGCTGTTTTTTAAAACAGCGGTTTCAATTTATTCTCCTTGATACTTCATGCGAGAATCATCAACATGGTTACAAAAAACATGGTGTGTTTGTCGATACTTCAATTCAGCCATATTCAACGTGTTTTCGACGGGAAAAAGTATGAAAACATATACCATAAGTAAAGTAAACAGCAGATGACAACAATTCGAAGTATTCCAGAAATATTACAAAGCTTGTAAATTGCTATTTAAAGAAAATATTCCTTTAGGCTGTCCATGGCTGTCCATTAAAATTTAGCCGTCCGAATTCAGAAGTGGCGTCGGACGGACGCCTGGCTAACACCCTGCCCACACCTGATATACTACAAATCTTGCAATACATTAGGTAAAGTGTTCCAGCTACTTTCTACAATGATTTTGCTATTAGACTACTTCACCAAATACTTACCTTGCTTTTATGTTTGCCAGTTAACTTTTTCATATTTTGCGCAGTATATGGTTTTGGTTTTTTCCAAAACGCATTTCAGAATGTAGAAAATGCTGTCTTGGAGACTTAATAGAATTAAAGATCTCCCGGGAAGCATGTCTCCAGACTCCCCCCCCAGGATTCTCACGCCATTGGCTGTCAATGACTATGCCACTGATGCTATGGAAAAAGTGGTTGACATGGTTTGGTTTTGAAGTTGTGTAATTAGGCTCCTGCATTCATAGACCATAAACTTCCTGTACCAAAGGCATAGCTGAGTAGTGTAATACTATGTATTACCACTTATAGACTCAGTCGTCAAGCTCGCTTTTGTCGATGATATCTTTTGATTTTGTATTGCCTGTCCCTCACAGTTTGGTTCCCATTCTCGCCACAAAACGGTCAATTTTGTTCATTCCTGTTGTCTATTTATGACTAATCTATCGATTTGTATGTATTTTTGAGCTATTATATTTCAAATGCAAAGCGCATACATTCTGTCTCGGGCGGCCGAGTTACCCAGGCAAAGTGTTCACATGGAAAATATTTATACCGCCTAGGCGAGATCCTGCCTCTTTCTGCCGGGAACTCGCCAAGGCAAGTTACTTGGCTGCATCATGTAAAAAGTCACCCGAGATTACTACAAGTTTCTATAATAGCCGGGATCTTCCCATTGCCGAGTAACTCGCCTTGCAGAGTAACTTGCCTCCATATAAACAGGCCCTTAAAAGATGCAAAACAGTTAGTACGTTCACTTGTTACCAAAATATTGATCAGTTAAATTTGCAGGTATCTATTGCCAGTATTGGCCATCTCACACATCCATATTACCATGCATATTAAAGGACTTGTTGCGTAGATTGGTTTGCAACCATGCATATGGGCGCTTTATTAGCTGGTTGGTTCTGTTTTTACATTTTTCACAGTGCAAATAGTAGCTTTTAGAATCTTACAGCTTAATTGTTGTTTTTACACCTGCTCTTGCCTCGGATCCTTTATAGCCTTAGGCCTTACAACGAAAGCATGCCAATGTTCAGGATCGCATTATTGTATTACACAAAATATCGCTGAGTGATATATCGTAATTCTTGTTTTTATGCCAAGGCAAGGATAGGTGTTAAGCTTTAAATTAAGGAACCGTTATCCCTTAGATCCCTCTCGTATTCTCGGGAATGGGCTAATTTGACGTCGGCTACGTGATCGATCATGCGCTCTGCCTGCCCCATAAGTTGTTTGAAACAATTATTGGATTTCATATAACGTCACAGAAGTGACGGGGGGAGTCAGTAGACAGTGAGTCGATTGTTCGTTTTATGTATTAGTCTTGTGTTTGGTGGCAAATACATGGAATTTAATTTCGTATCATTTTCTTACTCCAGTACAGCATAAGCATCAATACATTTGAGGTTCACCCCCCGTCAGATTCACTGCATAATGCCGTAGTGACACCCAAGAATACAGCGCTACGAACGACCTACAATACCCCCTGTAGGAATCCGATAGCTTCATGACGTCACGTGCAAGTATTGCTCCGAGGGCCCTGATCTCTCCTGATGTCAGATATCTCGCCGTGTGGCGCCGAACCAATCATCTCGTGTGTCATGATTTGCATTACAAATGGTCGCTACGTTGAAGATCGTTCGGTGCATCGCCTTAACATCCAGGGCATAATTCTAAATGACGCCGACTCTTAATATGCATGTATTTATTGCGCGTCCCACTCCACGATTTCATCTTTTCATACGAATGTTTACGAATGTTGGTTTCATCTTCCTAGTGGGATATTCATTTCAAAAGGCCCGTTTACACTCTTCTGGTGTATGTGAACGAGTTATGAATGTTGAGATGAAGGTACATATACTCAATGTCAATGATATAATGAGAACATCCATAACCCATCTACTCATTCGCATGCATCAGAAGAAGAAAATCGCACTAGAGATCGCGGCTAAAGAGGTTCGCTCTTTCATACAAACCTTCTCTCGATGTGTCTTTGCGAATCTCTCTGCAAATCTCATTTGTTTCAGAATGTTGTCTTAGAAGTGCCTATCATACTGTACGTTGTAGTGCCTCTGTTTTCGTAAAAGAGGATAACGACTTTGGCAGGTTAAGGTGGCTGTGGCAGGGGAAATTACATACAATTTTGTATTCGAGCAATTGCATGAATTACTATCTCAATAGTGTTTATCATTATTTTAAACAAGTCTGGATGTACTACTCACTGAATTGATGAAAACCACCCAAACGACTTTCAAAGAAGTTATTTTGACTGCCGCTACCGTTACCATATATATATATATAAATTGAATATATTGAAATTTATTCACAACTGGCAAAATCAGCAACTTCCGTCGATTTTCAATTCCTGCTTTCTCTATGCCAAAAATGTTCACACATATAACACCAGATATGCCTCAAAAAATAATCTTTATAAACCCTGTTTTAGAACAAATACTGGGAAACAAACAATATCAGCAATGGCAACAAGCGAATGGCAACATTTACCCTTTGACCTCAAACAATTAAATAGCTATACCTTCAATAAAAAGCTAAAACAATACCTATTACTCAAACAAAATGACTTTTGAAGTCTAGATATTCATACTCAACCGTTTTGTTAGATGTATTTTTGTGTTTATCTTTAATTGTCTTTATTGTCTATGTATGTTATTACCAAATACGATGCTAAGCTACGTTTACTGATACTCTATCTATCTAGAGCCTAACTAGAAAACCTTTCGGTTAATTTAGACTCTAGGCATTTCGTTCCACAAACATTATATTCTAGTATTACTTTTGAAGATTATTACTAAAAAAACCACCAAAATAATAGAATATTCATTAACTTGTAACTTGTTCTGTAAGAGAATGTGAATAAAAATTGTATTGTATTGTATTATTGCATTAACCAATCAAATTAATTTAATCTACCCGTTTCACCAATCAAATGCGCATTGAGCCTGTGAGCGGTAGTGCATGGAAGTCAAGTTTGAACCTCTCTAATGTGGTGGTTCGAACAAGGGGACAGGGGAGTACAAATTATTTGTTAATCTCCTGGAGTGAAACTGCTATTGTCTATCAAGACGCCTTCATTCAAGTCGCCGTTGTATTTGTCAAACGCCGTGATATATTTGACGAGCCATCCTGACTCCTGTTTGGTTTAGAATGCGAGCCATATTTGGACAGTGACGGATATTAGGCATCTAACAATTAAACTGTTTCTTATCCATACAACCTTGATTATTCTGATGTTGTGAGATTGTTCTCGATCATTATAAATCTCCATCATATCAGCTCACTATAACTTCTCTACGAAACCTGTTGAATTATATTGTAGTTGTTAGTTCTACATTTTCTTTAACAGAGTCGTTCCAGCGGAGGTGTGCTGTTTAAAAAGATAATTAATGAACTGAACCTGGCTGAACCGGATTATTTTGGCTTACAGTTTTGTCGCGGATCCTCTTCTAAACCTGTAAGTATAGATTACAATAAAATTTGTCACTAGTGTACCTTAAGGCCGTTTTCCATTTCGGTCGCTTTGTCCGCGCGGGCCAAGCGAACGTTTTTGAACATGTGCCGTAGCTGTCAGCTTGTCAGATATCAGTCCGCTTTAGCTCTCGCGTGCACGCCATGAAAGTTGGGAACGGCTAAACGAAGAGTTTTTACAGGGAGAGTTATATCAGAGAGTTAAGATTTCGGAGAGTTGAGCCACGCCCACTTTTTTCCGGTGACCACACCCAATTGCTCAACTCTTCCGACTTTCAACTAACGCGAGAGAGTTAAATTTGACCTAATTAATTCTCTTCTGTCAAAAACGCGGAAACTTTTGAGAGAATTCACATGTATGTAACTCTCTGCATCTTAGGCTAGGTTGGGCAGTGAGGCGAGAGTTATAGTCGGATTTTTATTGCAAGTTAACACCGTTCATATTTTGCAGAACTTAGCTTAGGGATAGGGACTTTTAGAAATTTCGCTATTGAGTATTTCAGTAAAAAGCTGGTAAGACTTGAGTTTTTTTCTCTTCCAGTCTAGTCTTAGCATTTATATTGATGCTGTTAACCGTTAATTTAAAAACCCGACGCTCGCCTCACAACAACAGCTAGAGAGTTGCAAATATTTTAACTCTCTCATAACGTTTGAGAGTTCCGTCAAATTTAACTCTCTCATGTTAGTTGAAAGATCGGGAGAGTTAAGAAACTGGGTGTGGTCGCTGGAAAAAGGTGGGCGTGCTCGAACTTAACTCTCCGAAATCTTAACTCTTCGACTTAATTCTCTTCGACTTAATTCTCCCTGTAATACTGTAACTCTGCTTTCAGTCATAAATACCCATGGAAGATGAACTACAATCAAATTACTTGGCGTGCACGCACAAATAATTACATATCTGAATTGTACAAGTCGTTCGGCCGGCGCGGGCAAAGCGACGGTTATTATGGAAAACGGATAGCTTAGCTACTGAGTTTGGCTCAGCTAATTTTTTATTGTGGAGGTACTGTATAGCGGATGCGGTTTGGGGGTTTTAGTTTCTTGGAGTGGTGAAATTTCTAGGAAATAGTACACTTGTCACCATATAGGATAACTCAATAATATTACACGTAAAACCAAGCATAAAACTTTCCCTATAACCAGTTTCCTGCGTCCAAGATCTGTAAAATTAATAGACATTGGACTGAAGTATTGTTGAAGTATATTATTAAAAAATAAAAGTAAGGAACTCTTAAGTTGATGATAATTACTTTGTCTTTAGGAATGGTTAGAGCATGATAAGGTTATTAAGAGACAACTGAAAGGTACTGTAATAGTATGGTATAAACTATGGGAAGACTGATTATATACCAAGTGTCAAAGTTCGTTTATTCTTCAATTATCGTACAGTATTCTTGCATCTCACTGTCTGCCCGCGCGGGACGGGCGACGATTTTTGGACATGTACAACTGGACACCCCCCGCGTAGGGTCAGGGGTTCTTCGGTCAGTGTGTGGGGCGAGGGTCAGATCGCACAAATAAGAAGGTACACTGTATACATCATAGATTCGTGGGTGGTCGTATGATGTATATCACCATACGAAAGAAGAGAATATGCTGGCCATAGCATGCACTCCATGGTGACACGTGACTTGTATAGGTCGAGCGGCCCGCGTGGGCGAGGCTACGCAATACAGTACAGCGACTTTCACGTCCGTCGTCTGAACGAGATCTTCTGTAATTTGGTGTCATTGTTTCTTCCTATAGGATTAGTGCAACCATACAAATTTTGTTTTGCTGTGCGTTTTTTTCCCACGGAGCCTTCAAGAGTCGCTGAAGACTTAACCAGGTTAAATTTGATTGTTATTTTTTTACGCATACCTGTAGTGCAGTACATGGACATACCATTGGTGTGTGTTTAGATGTACAAGAACAATGTAAAATATATTGTAGAGTGTAAGTTAGGATAAAAATTTATAGAAACATTTGCGCAAGATAATTTTCGCACGTATAGTCGTTAGTAAAGTGAGAATGTTCAGTAATATCAGAGCAAGTTGAAAGGAGGAACTCTCTCCTCCGCAGAGGCTCACATGACGTTTTTAGTTCGGTTAAATTGAGCTATTTCGATCTTCCCATCACACCCCGCGCGCCCACTTTACTTTTTCTGAAAACTTCATGTAAGTTATTTGTAAATACTTACGGTGTCTCTGCGGAGGAGAGAGGGAGGAGTATATTGAGCAAATAAATACAAACAATTTCCTTTTACGTAATATGGGTTAAAATTTCAGAACTGTCAGTACTGTATAAAGAAAGGAATCATTGACTTATTTTACTCATTATGACTTTTAGGTATCACATGTTTTTAAACATAAAGAAAGATTTAAAGAATGGAAGGTAATTTGACCAACTTAATTTACTAATATCTTGCGTGCAATACTTTCTTCCATGTCGAGGTCACACACCATCCCCCCAAGTATATACATTTTAACCTATCTTAACCCTACTTGTAATTAACCCTGAAATGTTAAATTTTCCTCAGATCCTGTTAGAATTTCTTAGCGTCCTATTATCACAAGTTCCTAACTCCCTGTTTTGTTATGTGCATTATAAATTTATAATTGGCTAACGGCCCACGTACACGATACGACTTGTCGTATATGATTCTTATCCTGGCGTCTGTACTCGAATAAATGCGTGTAAAGATGTCACATTTCAAACTTCGCCATGAACTGATGAGCAAGAGTAGTGGCGTCGGCAATCGTTTTCATACACCAGGATAAGAATCGTATACGACTAGTCGTATCGTGTAGATGGGCCTTAACATAAATAATCCACCGACGCTCAGAACAGAACAGGGAGGCTGTTCCATTTACTGTTCGGAGTACTCCGGATTTTCGAAACACTAATTAAATCGAACCAATAATAGTCACATGACTGTTCTGACGGTCACATGACTGTTCTGACGGTCACATGACTGTTCTGGCTGCCCCTACTTTTGAGTAGGGGCAGTCAGAACAGTCATGTGATCGTTTTCGCTCGATTCAATTAGTGTTCCGAAAATCCGGAGTACTCCGAACAGTAAATGGAGGCTATTAGTAAAACACGGAGCACGGAGCACGGAGCACACGGAGTACGGAGCACACGGAGCACGGAGCACACGAAGTACGGAGCAGTAGAAAAACGAAAATCCTTTATAATAAAATACACTGTTTACTATTACAATTTTTTGTTATTATTAACAAAGTTTTTTTCGCGTATTACACGTTGGGGAAGCAGGAAAATGGGGCTTTTACTGAAAAACACATATGATGCAAAACCAGGCTGCCAAAAGCCATAGTATTTAAAATGGGATTGTGAAACTCGTTATCTTACACCTATCAAGCTTATGTAGTTATATTATATTCCGATGGGCAACACATAAAGAAACACTTACTGTAGAGAACAGCCGAAAACTGTATAAGATAGCTGTAGAACTATAAATGCTGTAGAATGAAATAAATAAAGAAAAGTAAGTTTTCAAATCGCGGTATTTGCCGATAAATCGGTAATCGCTACAGAAAAACAGAACAAATTACAGTATTAAAATCACAACAAACCGCGGAAGTGGGACAATTTTTGTATTTTTACTGTAAGACATATGCAGAACATGTACGAAATCCATACAGAAGTGTGTGTGTATTCTATACTTTTGAAACAACTAAATCAGACTTCGGAAAATTTGACAGTATTAAAGCTACTTTTGAGAATTTAGATTTTAGGTCTTTGTTTTACATGTACCCAGTAAATATTTTTGAGTTTTGAAGTTTGATTCCCACAAGCTTACAATTTGTTTACAATTTACTCTGCCTCTGGCTCTGCCAGCACGGCAGAGTTGATCGGAATTGTAACAAATACGCGTACACTTAAATGGCTTCCTGAATTTAGTCAATCAGATGTGTAAAAATTACTCGTTTCAATTTTATGTTTATGCTCGAAACTGCTCATGTTTACAATAGCAATTCTAACAATCTTGCCCTCCTTTTCGCCTTTGAGGCGTTGGTGTTGATTTATACACAAAATTCAAAACTCGAAAATATTTACTGGTCTGGGTACATGTAAAACGAAGACCTAAAATCTAAATTCCCTAAAGCAGCTTTAATACGGTCAAATTTTCCGAAGTCTGATTTAGTTGTTTCAAAAGTATAGAATACACACACACTTCTGTATGGATTTCGTACATGTTCTACATGTCTTACAAAAATACAAAAATTGTCCCACTTCCGCGGTTTGTTGTGATTTTAATACTGTAATTTGTTCTGTTTTTCTGTAGCGATTACCGATTTATCGGCAAATACCGCGATTTGAAAACTTACTTTTCTTTATTTATTTCATTCTACAGCATTTATAGTTCTACAGCTATCTTATACAGTTTTATAATATTGTGAATGATTCCGAATATTCAAAACGACTGATTGAAAGAATGAAAGCAGTAATGATGTACTGTATAACGGTTTAAACTTAGCCGGCCGTACAACTCACTGCCACCGGTCACTGAGCCGAAGGATAAACCGAAAATTCACTTTTCTCATCACAAGACTTAATGTTCAGTCGATCCGCTACATTGAAAGATGAGTATACTTGGCTATTTTTTGGCAGGGGTAACGAAATATATCGGCTGTTCTCTACAGCAAGTGTTTCTTTATGTGTTGCCCATCGGAATATAATATAACTACATAAGCTTGATAGATGTAAGATAACGAGTTTCACAATCCCATTTTAAATACTATGGCTTTTGGCAGCCTGGTTTTGCATCATATGTGTTTTTCAGTAAAAGCCCCATTTTCCTACTTCCCCAACGTGTAATACGCGAAAAAAACTTTGTTAATTAATAACAAAAAATTGTAATAGTAAACAGTGTATTTTATTATAAAGGATTTTCGTTTTTCTACTGCTCCGTACTTCGTGTGCTCCGTGCTCCGTGTGCTCCGTACTCCGTGTGCTCCGTGCTCCGTGTGCTCCGTGCTCCGTGCTCCGTGCTCCGTGTTTTACTAATAGCCGTAAATGGAGCAGCCTCAGGAAGTCAGGAAATTAAAAACAGGAATACAAATTAACGGTAACTCAGCGAAGGAACTTTTAAATATAGTTCTACCTTTCGACAATGTTTTAATTCATCATCATCATGATCCCTGATGATGAATAAAACATAGTCTAAGGTATAAAAAATATATAAAAGAGTATAAAAGGTATAAAAGAGGCAATTTATTTCGTTTATTTCGCGCGCATTATCCTGCTGACAAACTAATATATGTAATTGTGACATACACTTGTCTTAAGGATACAGACAAAAGTTCCTTTTTCCTATTTTGGTCAGAAAATGATGTCAAGTAGGTAGTTAATATACTAGCCACTCGAGTCAAGTGTGATATTGTTCAAGCATTTTTGAAGTGTCTCATTATACTGTAGTCTCGAGAGATGCTGATCTCGTCCGCCGGCAAAGTGAAGATACAATATGTAGATATTATTTAAGCTTATAAGTACCGTCATCTCTATTAATAGTATGGTTATTTAACTTATTTGTGAATCCTGTATTCATCAGGTGAAAATATACATATATATTGTGCATTTCAGGCAAATATGGTGTCATCATCTCTTTTTGGCCCCGTTCACACGGAGCCGGATGAATTCGAAACCGTACATTTGAGTGCGGTTCCGAATTCATCCAGCCCCGTGTGAACGTAGACTTGATAGAATGATGACACCTATGCCTGAGTGATCAATGCATAACACGAAACATGGTTTAATTAAGTATTGGGTCAGGTGGAGATGTAACCATCTTATCATTTATACATAGTGTCTATAGACCCGTTCCATCTATCAACATAGCAAAAACCACGACCACGCTTCCTTAAAAACAACCAAGAAAGTTCTAAATACACTTCTAGCTCTCGACCCCAACAAGCCCACAGATCCCGACGGCATTCCTCCTCGACTTCTCAAAGAGACTGCACAATTGCACCATTACTGACCAAGCTTTTTAATAGATCACTCAGCTGTGGAAAAATCGTGTACAACCCAACTATTAGCGGTACACGATTACATTGCGTCCTTGCTGGATGCTGGTAAGCAAACAGATGTTATCTATATGGACATGTCAAAAGCCTTCGACAAAATTAATCATGAAACCCTGTACTCAACAAGCTAAACAACTGCTTGAACATTTCTGGTAACTTGCTTTGTTGCTTCAGGACCTACTTGTTAGACCGTATAGGCAACGTGTTACTGTGCTAGGCGCCACCACCTCTGAAAAACCTGTATTGTCAGGATTGCCACAGGGTTTTATATTAGATGCAGTAAAGAACTCCAAGGTTTCATCTTTCGCAGATGATACTAACATTTCTCCTACAAGATAAAGAGCAAAACACTGGACATTTCATTGGAAGAGAAAGACCTAGGTATATGGGTTACTGGTGCGTTTACCTGGTCAAAACACACCTTTGACCGTTGTGCAAAGGCTAACAACTTGCCTGGTTTCCTGCGCAGATCTGCTTTGGAAATTAAAAATCCAAACACCCGCCGCACGCTCTTCCTTGCAATTGTGCATCCTGCATTAGGCTACGCCACCCAAGTCTGGTCACCACAGTCCATTGAACTAGTCAGAAAGATAGAGCGCGTTCAACGCCGACCTTCAAAATTCATCCTTAAGCTGCCCTTCATCTGTACAGAATCCTACAAAGACAGACTGATGTCTATAAATCACTTGAGTTAGTTGAATATCTTGACTTGATGTTCTTTTTTAAGGCCATAAATGGTATTATAACTGTTCCGAAATCCGAAGGAAATCTTGCCAAAACGATCTATTCCCTCAAGGCCTACTCGATCATCTTCAAATAACAGTGTTATCTCGTACCGTCCTCGTAGATGTAAGACAGCCATGCACCTATCAACGGTCATTTTTTATTAGAGCAACTATGTAGAACCTGGAACTCTTTACCCGAACACTTAAACATCGCTAACATTATTTAAAAAGTCACTATTAGAATACTACCACAATGCTCTTATATCTTGTTACGACGTGGATGCATACGATGCTCGAATCTGGAAAACTGTTTGCCTGAACTGCAACACATCGCGCAATCTAATCGATGCCGATCCGTGTTTCTACTAGACTACTATAGACTAATTTTTTGTCTGTAATTTGTCACCAATTTTTACTAAAGGGCCCACAGTGATTGATGTAAACTGTTGTGGTGTCCCCGCCTCTTGTTCTGTCTCATGTATATGGATTGTTGTACTTGTATTGTGTACGGGTTTTTTTTTTCAAGGCGAAGTTAAATAAATAGAATAAAACCTTGTGCGTGTTGATTGTTCCACAGCAGTCTCCGTTTTTCTGTTTTCCTCCACCCCGCCTTCACTTTTCTAATGGTCCACCCCTTAATTGAAGTCAAGCTATATAATCACTGTACATTGACTTCCTGAATATTTCAATTAGGTTGTCTTGTCCTAAAGAAACCGCTGCTGAGCTGTCTTCATTAATAGTTCAGTGTAAGTACTTATTATTTTTAATGATCTTGGAGGGTTAATGAAAATTCGCAACAGATTGTTTATATATACACTTGGAAATATTTTTCCAGAAATTTTTTTCTTGGTCAATAGAAGATTTACTTTCATAAGTTTGGAATGCACTGTCTTAAAATACACAAATCAAAACACCAAGTTAAATTTTAATCCATTCAGGGTTAGTTCGCCTGTACAGACGAATTATGCATATATATATAATATATATTTTCTTTGTCGAAGTTCGTCCAGACGGATCATCAGTCTCTCAGTAAAATTCGCCATATATCAATAACCTCTTATTTAACTTTCTTTCTGCATGCAGCTGAAGCTGGTGACTATCCGAATAACCAGCCTGATCAATACATCAGCGACTATCAGTTAGTTCCCAACCAGGTTTGTAATGTATGTTGTTATTACCAATTCCAGGAGGTTGTATAGGGTTTACTACCGTGAGAGCAGAGCCTGATTTAGTTCATGTAGATCGATGTAATTGTAATTTACTGTAATAAGTTATATTAACAGAACTACAGAAAGTGCAACAAACTGTTTATAATTTTGCCATTGATTATTTTTTAGACACCTGAATTTGAGGAGCGAGTATTCCACTATCACAAAGAGAATGTGTGAGTATATCTTTAAAACTTTATCACTTGATAATTATCGTGTGAAATAGCACAAACAATCATTAAATTTTTTTTTAAGTTTGCATGTCAATTAAATGTTTATTTCGGTTGGTGGAAAACAGCCACGATTATTTATTATTGCAAAGCTTTTGATCCGTCAGTCCAGATTTTCATCAGTGCTTACGGATCCAAAGCTTTGCAATAATAATAATCATATAATGTTTTCCACAAACAAACAAACAAACAAATACAAAAGCAATTATCATTATCATTATCAACAATTTCAATTACAACAAGAAGAATAGCAATAACAACCAGCACATCCAACAACAACAACAATTAGCAACAGCAATTAACAACATCATCAACAACAACAACAACAACAGCAACAACAACAACAACAACAACAGCAACAACAACAACATCAACAACAACAACAACAACAACAACAACAACAATAGCAGCAACAACAACACTAACAACAACAACAACAATAGCAGCAACAACAACACTAACAACAGCAACAACAACAGGAGCAACAACAATTAACAACAACAGCAGCAACAGCAACAACGAAAACAGCGGCAGCAACGGCGGCAACAGCAACAACAACAGCAACAACAGCATCAATAAGCAGAAGCAATATTAAGCACAAGAATAAAATAACAAAGCAAAAAAACAATGGTTACAATTACATGCAGTGATAGAAACAACCAAAATAACACCAACAATGGCAACAACAAAGACAACGTGAAAGAAAAATTGGCAAACATTTGTCACACAATCTCGTTTTAATGTATGTGCGAGCAATTTACCGAACGTTTAATTTGTCAAAGCTTAATTTTACTTTCCGGCAAACGACGCATCATTTAGTTACTAAGCAACAATGTATTTTGGTCAACGACCTGTCTGTGTTTGTACATCACTAATACGTTGTTGGGCTATTGTAGGTTTCTAAGTTATTGAACAGTATTTCTGAAATGTCTTTATACAGGGGACTTAGCCCAGCTCAGGCTGAATTAAAGTTCTTGGAAATCGCAAAGAGACTTGAACTTTATGGTTCTGAAGTACAAAAAGCCAAGGTAAAGCCCGTGGAGTAAGGAATTTGTATTATAACATTTAGTTTATCCCAACTATGTTTATTGAACCCTAGACTTGCTCCAAATCGACTTCCGGAAATTCCTCACTATTTCGCAAATAACGTCCTCGAAAATTCGTTTGTTTTTGTTGCTAATTATATAAACAAAGACTTTGTCCTACATTGTGTATTGGTCTATTCACAACCATTACGTTACTGTATTAATTGTTACATCAAAGGTGTGAGTGGCAATTTTGTTTTAAAAATAAGAGAGATTTGTTTTCCCTTATTTCTTTTGGTAGTGAGTTCCATACGGATGCCCCATCGAACTCTTTTCATACTATTTGTACGAGGCTTTGGTCAGGGCCGTTGCGAGGACTTTGTCTTTGGGCGGGTGTGAGGTTAGATTTACCTGAAATTATCCAATTTAATGTTTTTACCTGATTATTAATATTTTTTTCCCAAAATTGGAGGTCGTCGCAAAAAATTTTCCGGACATACCAAAAACCATCGCCAACAGACAAAAATTTTTCCGGACATATCTTCATTTTTATAAAAAATACAAAAGTACTTTTGCACAGATATAGTTATTTTTCCCAATTCACTTTCTTATCCCCTGAGAATTACCTGAATTTACCTAAAAATATACTGGAAATCTACCTGAATTTACCTGAAAATATACTGGGAATCTACCTGAAATTGCTCATGAGCAATAATTAGGGGGTTTTGCACCCTCCCCCCCGGTCGCTACGGCCCTGGCTTTGGTATAACAGAGAGAAGTCAAGTTGATATGCCTCGAAGTTCGTAGTTTGTTATTTCGGTCTTATGCACGTAAAGCAATAGTATGATCTGCATCATTTGTCACGTTTGTTACAATTCGTGCAGATCTGTTTTGGAGTATACAGTATATACATGGTTGAGGGTGTATAGTTACTGTAGATGTGTCACTGCCCCGCTTTGACTTAATGGTTTCGACTTGGTCACGTTTGAATTGCGTTCTTCACATGCTATTGAAAGATGATTGGTATATACCCCTAGCTTCCATCTACCTTTAAGAGTTTGTTCCAAAATTGTAATATTTCCTGTTTCAAAAAATAACTAAAATAAATCAAGCATGATCAATTTGACTTACGGTTACGTATCTTTCATATATACAGGATGCTGAAGGCTATGATATCGAGGTTATTGTATGTTCTGAGGGGATAAAAATTTACCGCGATAATAAAAGACTTAATATCTTTGCTTGGTAAGATTATTGCATGTAGACCTACTGTATCAGTAACACTAGCATTATAGGAATAACAAATTTACCATTATTAATGGTGATTCCGGCTATGGACGAAATTTTGATCTAGACAAGTAGAACGAATCCATTAGTACATTACCATAGCTGGAAAGAACATCTTATAAAATGAGTAAAATTGCAAAGTTTAGTTGCGAATTGTTATAAAATGAGGAAAATATATAGCCCTGTGAAGTTGCAAATTTTGTATATGTTTGCATTTCGCGCGGGAAAAATAGCCATTTTTTAGCCGAATTAAAGTGGTTATTTTACCGCATGCATGCACGTATCACAAATATATATATACAAAATTTGCGAACTTCAAAAGGCTATATTTTCTTCATTTTACAACATTTAGCAACCAATCTTTGCAGTTTTACTCATTCTAAGACGCTCTTTCTAGCTGTTGTGTTGGATTTCGTTCTTCTTGCCTTGATCAAAATTTAGTATATAGCTGGAATCACCCATTAAGATAGCGCAAATTTACATGTGCATGTGATCAAATGCGCTTTACATCAAGTATTCGATCCGCTTACCTAATTATAATAATACAGTAATCTTTATATAAAGAAATAACACTTATAACAGACGTATATATAAGAGTTGTTTTTTTCATTGGTATGAAATAGGTAATTGGACAAGTACTGGTGTAAGACATTGTGTAGCCTAAATAATGAGGACCAGTAGTTCAAATGGATATCCTTTATTTATTTATTAACTCCGACTCCTGTGATGGTGAACATGTAGGCAAAAAACAAGGGAAACTACGATTAGATAGTAACTGAATATGTGAATTTTATGTGACACGATGAGGGCGAGGATATATAAGAGCGAGAGATTGAATTGGAATAGGAAAGGCAACCCTGTACGCGTTTCGACCTAACAGTCTTCTTCAGCAGGGTTTTTTTAAGAGGGTGTAGATAGAGTTTGCAGAGTGAAACTAGAATGCAGGAGAGTTTAGGAGCACTGCATGAACATATGTGAAACCAGAGAAAACAAATTATTACGAAGTTATAATGAAGTACACAATACAAAAATGAGGGTTGAAAGAAAGTGAAAAGGATGAAATTACTGAATATGTTATTAGTAAAATTATCCTACCAAAGGTCTTGTTGCGGGACATTCCAACATTACGTACTTTATTGTTCATCTTTTAACTATATTTTTGGAGCGAAGCAATTTGCTAGTCCTTTAGGGTCATTGTGATATTAGGCCGCGGTCACACTAGCGCTTGTGCTTGGAGATTACCAGCGGATTAGCGTGCTTGCTTGAACACATACCAAGCTCATGCTAGAATGTAAGCAAGCACGTCGCGGTCACCCTCAAAAAAGCAACGTTTGCTTGCTTGCTGTTGTTGACAGATAAAAATTAAAAACTTATCTAATAATCTGTCTTAACTGTGTTTATTCTAACTCATGCACCCTGTCAACTTCCCCTGTGAGGGGAAACCGGAAAACCAGGAGAAAACCTACGATCTTCGGCAGATCGTTGACTGACTTTTTAACACGAGTCCGTAGCGAGAATCGAACCCACGATCTCAGCGATGACAGGCGCTTGCTCTGAAGACCACGCAACCATTTCTAGTATATTCTATATACGTTCTGGTGCACCAATTTTAAAATTGCAAAGTGTTTTCATATTCAAATTGCACTTTTCGTACCTCCTGAACAGGTGTCTTAGGGGTGCTTTAGGTGCTTATGTGATGGAAGGGGGGTTGGGGATGCAGCACTTTCCTTGCGATAGTAATTTCTAGTATATTCTATATACGTTCTGGTGCACCAATTTTAAGAAGAGATTTTTTGAGTTTTATCATTAAGAATTTAAGAAGGAAATACATTGTTTGTGCAGTAAACACTAATTGCTTGCTGATAACATTAAATAGAAATTAAAACAGAAAATGACAATATTAAAACTTCGTTATTCATCCCGTTTCGTTTTATGTAGGTCAAGAATAGAGAAGGTATTGTTTAATCGAAAGCATTTTTACGTGCAGCTGTTACCTGACGTTGATAGGGTGAGTTTTATAAAAGTTGCCGAAAATATAATATGACGTCATAATGATTGTTGATACGAAGCAGTGAACTCGAAGTATTGACATACTTATTCGAGAGAATAACTAGGGATGAATGATAGCTGGCGATCCCAAACCGACTGTATTTTCAATCCAATAGAGTTTTCACATCAGTCCAAACTAGCAGTATATGCATATGCTGTGCAGGGTGTCTCAAAAAAACGCTATGGAAATTCAACAGGCTGTCGTGCATCACAAACTTAGCTAAACAATTCAATTTTTACATAGCCATAGGATGAAAGAGCTGTTATTTAGCTTTTCTATGATACCTCTTTTGGCCACGTACTCGTCAAATAAGAATTGCCGGTCGAAATCACATTTATCCACCATTGGGAATTGAAAATACATTAATTATGCAAAGTTAATCAATCCAAAACTAAAAGCAATGCGAGCCTGCTGCAAGGTATTTGTTTCGTAAAACGTTTTGATTACGAATGTTCTCTGTTCAGTGGTTAATTGAACCATGCTTAATGTTTGCTTAATGCAATAATGGACGTTCTTATTGTCTCACTAAGTCTAAGACGAAGATTGACGAGTTGAGCTCATTTTAGATAATTCAACATTCAACTTTAATTGGCAATTCCATCTTTTAGTTTATGCGTGCAGGGGACGATGGGAAGTAACGTATCACATTGCTGATTAAGTGATTATGCTGAAAAAATAAAAATTGTGGCCGTGTAAACACGGAGTGATAGCTTATATACTTGTAAATATTGAAATATTTCGGTTGTTTCGGTAGTTTTTATTGAAATTTTTCAGCATTAAAATCGGCAATATGATACCTTACTTACCATCATCCTCTGCAGGCATAAACTAAAAGCTGGAATTGCCTATTCCCTCTTGGGAATTGTCTATGTTTCGTTTTCCATGCAATTCCCAACGGTGAAAGAATGTGATTTCGACCGGCAATTTTTATTTGACGAGTATGTGGCCATTTCTCATCGTTACGATTTAAAAAAGGTACATAATAGAAAAGATACATCATAGAAAAGCTACATAACAGCTCTTTCATCCTATGAAATACAGTAGCTAATTCCCTTACTGTAGTTCTGAAAAGATGTAGTTCTATTTCCATTGATGTAATATTTCTAAAACTATGTCTATAATGGAGCAAGGAATCAGCACTGTCAGAAAATGAAATTTAGAAAATCTCTAGGCCAACTGTCTGAGCCGCGTAGGGAATGGATTACAGACCGCGTAAAGGTCGATTTACACTACACAACTTTTGCCTTAAACTGTCGCATGCATAGATATCTTATATACACTAGATAGCGCATCTCTTTTAGTAAAATTGAAGCCAGGAATATTCCAGCGGTTACCCCCATTTGAATAGATGGCGGCCATGTTGGTCGTTCCCACTTGCTAATAAACGCTTAAAAACAACAATAACTTTCATTATTTGAATAGTTTAAAACGTATTTGGAATAGGGTTAACTTAATGTTTAAGTTCCCTGTTTAAGAAATAGAAAACATACGAATCTTCTCATTTCATGGGAACGACCTGAGACTGCAATCACGGCTTCAATTTTTGAATTGCAGAATAATTAGATGCACTATCTAGTGTATATAAGATATCTGTGGTCGCATGCAACCTGCTCACAACTTGAGTTGTATTGTGTAAATCAAGCACACAACGCATATACGACAACGTACTGTAAGTGAGGTTGGAGGATGTAAATATAGCTCGCGCGGTATAACGTGTAAAAGCACCTTTTCCAAAATTTCGTTTTTACAGGATCCCGAGTCTAAAACAATTGTTGGATTCATCTTACCGTCTATAAAAAGCTGTAAAGCTTTGTGGAAAAGTGCTGTTGCACATCACACATTTTACAGGTAGGATTGTTCGGGCTTTTGCGTCAATGGTTTGTCTCGTTTTTTGTGCACTAATACAGCCAATTCATAAAAGGTTGCCCTTTGCAAACCATAAACCTTAAACTCTAAGCGTGCAAAGCATAATGGGAGCATCATTTAATCAGTTTAGAAATCATATAATCTACCCATTGAGAAATCGAGTGAACAGATATTGAAAACAAGTTTTATTCAAATTCAAGTGCACGAAAATATTTGTACTTTTGGCTTCAAGTTGGAAGACGTGCAGTGTTCCAATTCTATTGCTTACAGAACTATCTTCAAAATTATAAAAACCTAACAGTTTAATTCTGTCACCTTCTCGAACAACGAGAAATTCTGCATTAAATTGTATAAAACTCGCTTTTAATACCCATTGGCTCGATGCCAATGGATAGAGCAGCCGTCCATCTCAGTAGAAATCCAAAGATGCTCGTTCAAATCCAGCTTGAGATAACGTTGTTGTCTCCATTGTCAGAATTAAGCCCCGGTGTTTACGCATTATTACGGGGGATATTTCTCTGAAGCTCTGAATTATAACAAAATAAAGGTTTGACGAGTGTTCCAACTATGTATCAACTTTAGAATACACGATAGTGTTGGGAAAACATTAAGAACAGCAACTGAATCAAGGTCGCATTATATTCCAACCCTCGTGCACTCTCCGGGTTTGATCCGGGCTTTACTATATAAATACTGGCACAATGTGTTTTTTTTTAATTTTAATTTTGGCATCTATATATAAGAGTTCAAGATTGACAGCACTTCATTACGCATTCCGACCAACCGTCTTGTTTGACCGCAATTTTTGCATGGTGATTAATTATTCATTAGAAACACACGAACTTCATATCTGTTTAACTGACACATGTGTTATTTTTATCGTCTCTTGCAGAAAGGATTACCGAGATCGGTTTAGGGAACGACCGAAACTCATTCGGTTTGGATCTACGTATAAATATAGGTAAGTGACATGGTTCTATAATAATATCAGCATGTGTACTTGTATGTTTGTAATTTTTAGTTTCATATATTGAATATTAGTTTTAAAATATGTATATGTCATTCGCCTTCGCTTTACGACTGTCGATTTAATCAACTAATACGTTAAATTGCTAGCGCTGCCCAGGAATCGCAGCTAGGCCCCAGCCGCAGGTTCGCGTTTCCTGCCAAAGGGCCATAGTTCCACTTTTCGCAGCTGCTCGATGTTAGGTCTAAAAAATGTATAAAATTTTCATTCGAAATTCCCATCTACAAAAACACTTCAACATTTAGTTTTATCAAGTGAGATATGCAAAATTCTTATATTGCGCATGCTCAAGCCTGTTTTTCACTTCAGCCGTATTGAACTACATTGATACCGTATAACTCTGTACAGCTTGTATTTTGTGTGAGTGTCAGGACAGAGTTCGACCCTACAGTGTTCTGCAATATGCAAAGAAACACCCATGCAACGTTTAAACAGCTAGCTCAGAAGTAAAGCCTGGTTTCCATATGGTCGTAATGATCGTAAAGATTGAGTCACTTTCCCGTTTTATAAGTTTATATCAAACGACATAAGTTTATATCAAACGGATAAATCAAGACGTTTCAGCTGGTAACGCCCGTTTCAGAATTTTTCAGACCTACTTCTTATTTCAAACTTATTTCTTTCCACGTTCATATCAGAACGAAATCCACCAGACTTATAATATAAATTCAACTGATGTACTATCGTTAAGAAAGCGTCGCTTCAATGAGTAAAGGTTTAAAGAATCTCGTTGTTTTTAAGGGGAAGGACTCAGTTCCAAGCAGTGGAGGCGACCAGAAGGAGCTTCAGGAAAGAAACTTCTTTTCAAAGGTATATGGATGCATTCAAAGGCATATATATACATGTTAGTTTTCCGTTTGCACAGACGAAGTATATGGGGATGGTAATATCACCTAATACAGCATTTAATATAAACTCGATTGTTATTCTTAGAACCAGTTCCAGCAGACACTCTGAGAGGTCATCAGGTAAGTTGTTTCGACTTAGTTTTCCCGAAACTTATTTCATATTGCATGATCAAAATTACTTAAATTTGTATTCTTCCCTTTAAAAGTATTAAAGCTCACCCTAACCCTAACTGAAATTTCGGGCTGCGTGCAGGCTAGCGAGACCCGCGTATGATGAGAAGCCGCCTTGTTGAGAAGAGCCTTGGGTGCACCCAACCCATCGCTTGCCAGTTGTAATATACTTCATGTATTCCTATATATATATAGCCTGAAGCAAATGTAGCGCATTGGGTACGAAGCAGATTTTTAATTTTCCAAAAGTCATGCAGTTCTGTAGATTGAAATGCAATCTCGCAGCTTGATTTTTACTTTTTCAATTTCATTTTCCGTTGGACTTAATGGAGATATATTACCTCTAGTGCTCTACCAAGCAAATTTTTGAATTGTTATATGTTGTATATGATATTTTTCGTAGGTAAATTTGGTGAATCTTCCTTATCGGGCTCTACCAGACTTCATTGTGACACCGACTCTGATGTTACCTCGATGTCGACTACGCGGGGAAGGTACATGTACATTGTTTATTATTTAATATTTTTGCTTTGGCTGAAGACGTTCTAAAAATGCATCCTGACTCTCGTCAACTTATCAACTTGAGGTGCATTATGTATATTAACTGTTATGTATACTTTCTTAACTTTAGCTACGATGTTCTTAATCCATCAGACAGCGACTCCAGATCACCTGCAAGTTTATCGCCAGTTCGCAGGCATGCGACCGAGGTATGCACTATATATATATATATAAGGTATACACTATATATATATATATATATATATATATATATATATATATATATATATATATATATATATATATATATATATATATATATATATATATATATAATATATATATATATATATATATATATATATAT
>CACRXK020005272.1:0-28647 GCA_902702795.2 Paramuricea clavata
TTTTGAACAAGAATAGACTAATGAGTTCCACTATCGCTTTTTTAAACTTCTTTTTGGCAAAACAAACTCAAAAATCAATATTGAATGCGTGTGCACTGTCTTTGAAAACACAAATGTCGCTATTTTTGTTTTTCGAGTATACACTTACTTCGAACCCTGTAACTACAGTTTTAAAACAGTTTAGAATTTTAAAGTCACATATTTTGAACAAGAATATACTAATGAGTTCCACTATCGCTTTTTTAAACTTCTTTTTTCGTTAATAAGGCTAAAAATAATCAATGACTGTGTGCATACTATTTTTGACAACACAAATGTCGCCAGATTTGTTTGCGAAGTATGCACTTCATATTTCAAACCCTGCAACTATAGTGTTAAACAGTTTAGGTTTTTAAAATTACCTATTTTGAACAAGCACGAGTTCCACTACCGTTCTTTACTTCTTTTTTGGTCAAACAAACCCAAAAATCATCATTGAATCAATGCGTGCGTACTGTTTTTGACAACACAAATGTCGCCATTGCCCTGGTGTTTATGTGCATGGGTACGTACTGTATTAATATACTTCCAATAAAGTTCAAACGATTTTTACATTAACTTGACACCTCTTATTCAAATTAAACTTTAACTAAGTCAGAATATGTGACTTTAAAATCCTAAACTGTTTTAAAACTGTAGTTACAGGGTTCGAAGTAAGTGTATACTCGAAAAACAAAAAATAGCGACATTTGTGTTTTCAAAGACAGTGCACACGCATTCAATATTGATTTTTGAGTTTGTTTTGCCAAAAAGAAGCTTAAAAAAGCGATAGTGGAACTCATTAGTCTATTCTTGTTCAAAATATGTAACCTTAAAATCCCAAACTCTTTTAAAACTGTAGTTACAGGGTTCGGATTTAGAACAACAAAAATTGACATATTTTCGTAGTCGCGCAAGGTGAGCTGTTAAAAAAAATATTTATTTCAAAATTTGTATATCGCAGGGATTTGTGAACGTCCTAGTGGAATCAACATTACATATGAGAGTATAACTATATGCCTTAGCAGACAAGTGACAGCTTTTTCGCCAAGTTCCAGGGTTCGAAATATAACCACACAGAGAGAGATGTAATATACGTGCGTAATTGTTTTGTCAACGTTGTGAAAAACCGAAGTTATAATGATTGTTTTTATAGGGAAAATTAAAAATATACACAACCTTGGCATATATATGCTTATATATATGCTTATATATTATGCCTTTGCATATATATGCTTTTGGTACCGCCAAAAAATATCTTTTACCTTTGCGTTTGTTAAAAAAAAGGGAGAAAATATATTAGTCTAGGACCTGTATATGAGTTTGTATGCATTTCATTTAGGACAGATAATCTCAACTGTTTTAGGGTAAGTTGACCATGACGGTCAACATGGTAACGCTGCCCGAACCCCAATCCGGGGCGAAACGTCCGAAACTGACCACACCCAAAAACGACGCTTTCGCCATACTGCTATCTACCAAACCATAAAAGCTTTGGCTATTCTGAGGTGTTTCTATGGTTCAGAGATGGTACTTCTGGGGATGGTCATTGGTAAGTGTGAAATGCCTAGCACTAATATTTCACAAGAAAATGGCCATGCAATAATCATAGTTAAACGTCAATTTGTGGCTTGCAAATTCAGATAAACAGCAGTGGACTTACATTATCTTTTTCCCTAAATCTTTTTGATAGACACATAAATGGTACTTATTTAAATATATTATCACTGGTTTGGTGTAAAATAGTTAATATTTTCTGACCGAAATAATAATTCGAAATGTGCCTACCTCCTGCAAATGGACGTATTTGGCCAAGTTCTCCACTTTACTCCGCTGTTTATCGGCGATCTCGTCGACATCCTACAAAAAATGTAAATCATCTCAGACATAATGGTATCAAGAACATTTTAAACAAGTTTCAACTTGGTTTCAAGTAGATCATACCTGTTTAACCATCGACAAGGTAAATCCACAACTTTGTCCAAATTTGGCGCCATTTTGTCATCCCATGTCGCTTGTTAACAATTCAGCCTTGTTACTCTTCCATCCAAGCCATTTCCATTCCACTAATAATAAATTTAACCCTTTATAACAGGAGGAAACTAAAAAATCTAAACAAAATATAAGAAATACGCCTTTTTATCACCATGTAAAATTTTGCTCACGAGTCTTTCAAAACATTCCGTACAAATATCGCGTAACAAAGTAACAGGGACGTGACAGGAGAGGGTGAATTATTTCACGAAGATAGAAGAAGGCTGCGTGAAATAGACTAAAAGCTAAATACAATCATACAAATGTTTGTTTTATTTCTTGTAGCGACAAATATATACATATTATTATTTATTAATATGAAAAAGTCATACAAATTAAATGTTGATTGTTGGTTTTACAGTACCATACTGTGTGGGCTTTCCTTCCATTTTTCAAGTCTCTACCCCCCCTGTCACATCCATGTTGCTAAACCACGCGAGATTTGTACGGAATGTTTTGAAGGACTCGTAAACAACATTTTACATGGTGATAAAATGGCGTATTTCTTGTATTTTGTTTAGATTTTTTAGTTTCCTCCTGTTATAAAGGGTTAAATTTATTATTAGTGGAATGGAAATGGCTTGGATGGAAGAGTAACAAGGCTGAATTGTTAACAAGCGACATGGGATGACAAAATGGCGCCGAATTTGGACAAAGTTGTGGATTTACCTTGTCGATGGTTAAACAGGTATGATCTACTTGAAACCAAGTTGAAACTTGTTTAAAATGTTCTTGATACCATTATGTCTGAGACGATTTACATTTTTTGTAGGATGTCGACGAGATCGCCGATAAACAGCGGAGTAAAGTGGAGAACTTGGCCAAATACGTCCATTTGCAGGAGGTAGGCACATTTCGAATTATTATTTCGGTCAGAAAATATTAACTATTTTACACCAAACCAGTGATAATATATTTAAATAAGTACCATTTATGTGTCTATCAAAAAGATTTAGGGAAAAAGATAATGTAAGTCCACTGCTGTTTATCTGAATTTGCAAGCCACAAATTGACGTTTAACTATGATTATTGCATGGCCATTTTCTTGTGAAATATTAGTGCTAGGCATTTCACACTTACCAATGACCACCCCCAAAAGTACCATCTCTGAACCATATAAGCACCTCAGAATAGCCAAAGCTTTTATGGTTTGGTAGATAGTAGCAGAATGGCGAAAGCGTCGTTTTTGGGTGTGGTCAGTTTTGGACGTTTCGCCCCGGATTGGGGTTCGGGCAGCGTTACCATGTTGACCGTCATGGTCAACTTACCCTAAAACAGTTCAGATTATCTGTCCTAAATGAAATGCATACAAACTCATATACAGGTCCTAGACTATATGCAAAATCTACATTTTTTAAACTTTTTTACAGGCCAGTTGCCACGGTAACTGATAAATTGATACGTGCTAGCCCGTATCACGGATGCCGCGTTCGCGTCATAGCGTTTTGCCTAGCGTTTCCAGTGCATTCCTTTGATTGTCTATGATGCCAGTGTCATGGTCAGTAATTTTTCTTGAATAAATAAAATTTCTATGTATTGAAACTACGTCTATGAATACAAATTGCAAACTTTGTAGGTGATGCCGATCTGAAAAATACAACAAGAACTTTGACGTTTCGAGCGAATGCTCTTCGTGTGGAGGGTATTGGCGTGAACTACTAACTTTTATCATCTACTGAGTTCGCAGTTTGTATTTTTCGCTACTGACAGTAGTTGGTGTTTAATTTTAATCGTGTAACCACCATTGGCGCGATTTTTTTTATTTGGCCGCCATATTGGTATTTTCCATGCAGACGCGGATTTGTCAGCGCCCTCTAGAGCGCAAGGTATATTTTTTATGGCGGTAGGAGTATGAATGTTGACTATTTTTCGTTTTCAAACCATTCTTATTCGCCAAAACAAATTTTGTAGGGCGAGTTACCACCGTCGAAATCAAAAGGTGTCAGATTTAACATTACTGGGTCTTTGACGGCCAAATTTGAAAAAATCTTGGACTTCGGCAAGCAATTTCTCCTTATATCCGGCTTACATAGTTGGACCGAGATATTTTGGGAACTTTCTTATAAACACAAGATACTTTCCAACTTGTTTCGGGGCTGGAGTTCCCCTTTAATAGAAGGCTTGCCTATAGAATTATAATAAAAATACATTATTTAATAGAAGTTCCAAGATATAAATGAAAATGTATAACAATTATAGCAGCACAACATGTCCCAACAATCTGAATGTTAACATATCCATGCATTTGTAACATTAGATGTTCAAAAATGAAATACCCAAAAACCTAAGTCGCTAAGGCTAAGAAAAATGTGAAATGGAAGTTTCCAACAAATAGCTAAAAGCTTTCCTAACTAAAAAATAACTTACAATACTTTCATTCAACTATATATGTATCAATACGGGACAAATTCCATATGCCCTTGTAACAGAATTGCTACTAAAATCCTCATAAAAACTTCCTCGGGCGCTTATAATCATTAATCGGGGCGGAATACACGTCTTCTTCCCATTTTCGTTTTCTTACAGCCGGTGGGAAAGTACTGTTAAGCAACCAGTCGAACCTAGGACGTGGAAGTGGTCCATTGTACACATTCAGTGGACTTGTTCTCCAATGGCATGGGCCTGCTCCAAAGACAAAGGGCCACGGTCTTGGTGAAAATGGTCTAGTTAATGAGTTAGCTAGCATGCAAGGAAATTGGAATCTTGGACTTGGAGTGCACTGTTTGGGCCCCAAAGGATTTTGTCTCAGCATGCGTGCTCCTGGCATTGCTGAATACGGGCTAACTAACGGATTCGCTAATCTTTGTGGAGAATCGTTGACTAGAGTATTGGTTCTTGGGGATGGTCTCTGATAAGGTGAAGTCGAATGCTTTGGTACAAACCCCACAGACCGACGCCCACCAATAGAAGGGATGGAAGTTAACGACGGTCTGATGGTGCTACGGAAAAGGGAAGGGCCATTTGCTGGCAGTTCGAAATCCCATTGCACCGAGATTTCAGTGAGAAGTGAATGCGTAAGTTTCCTGTGAGCGAAACTATCCCAATGTACCCCATCATGAATTCGGTGGTCAAGATGACTGTGAAAAACATCGTAAAGATCAAGGAATAGGAAATTATCTCCGTAATCTACCATCTGATCGCGAACGTACAGATTTGCGTTTCGTACATTTTTGTCCTCCGGTCGAAAACACTGCGGAAAATGAAATGGAACACACGATGTTTGGCTACTGTCTATGACAGGTAGGGTAGCATTCCAAATAAAAATCCTCTTACTGTCATGTGGCATCACAAGGCCTATAGCCTCAAGAAGTTCGTTGATGTTCGTTTTAAACTCCGAGTTGGCATTCTTTCCATAACGACAAAGATCCCAAAGACAAGAATTCATAATTATCACGTCTGGTGGTTCAGTCTCAAATGTCGCAATAATGGATTTCATGTACTCTCCGTAACAGCGCGCAACGAAGAAGAATTTGATCTCCGTAGTTCCTTTTGTAAATTGCCGCACTTCTTTATACTTTACATTTTTTAATCCAGCCTTGCTTCCACCTTCCAAAAGTTGGTCTCCCTCGAAATTATCTTCACCCTAAATGAAAAGACACAGTTAGTAGTCTCCAGTCCCATGATTAGGAATATGACATATCTTGCGCGCAATCTGATCAAAGACCGATTGCGGTATAAAAACGTAGTTAAAGTTAACTGCAGTTAGCGTTGACTACCGTAGTTAAATCCTTAACTGTAGTTAGTTAACTATATGACTTCACTGCGTTGCACAAAACGTAGTTGATCGGATAGTTAACTAATCACGTAGTTAACTGTGCGTGGGGCTTGCGTGGGACGTTTAAACACAAAATTACATAAAGTAAGCAGTAATTAACGATCGCTGACAGGCATTTTTAACATGATTGTGGACTCGTATTTTGCAAATTGGGGGGAATTTTATTCAAAACAGTGAAAAATAAACAACAAAATAAGGAAAAACTGCCGCAAAAATCATAAAAGGAGGCAGTTTCTCCGTGAGATGCCTATACGTTAAACCAAGGTGCAACTGTTTGGCAATTGTATATCAGTGTTTCTTGGTGTAATGGACCCTACTTCGTCTTCGAGAAATCGTCCTGTGCAAAAATATATTCTGTTTTCGTAAAAACACCAAAGCGATAGCGTTTGAAGAGTTTATATTGTCAGAAAACATTCACAGGGAAGATAAAATCCAAGGTAAGCCTAAAATCCTATACATCTTAAGGTCCCTTCTACCTAATCAGGCACCGACCGTTAATTCGAGATAGTAATCTGATATATTTTATAAGTACTGTACAGTAATATGCCAGGTAACGATGGAACATTATTCGGAAAAAACGTTGCAGTTATTCATTCTGGTACAAAAAGCAGATAGCAAAAAGCAAATTTTAAGTGTAAATTAGTCAAGAAGTAGCCATAATAATTGCTACATTTGTACTCTATAAGTAGCAAACGCACATATACAATACCTTCTTCTGTAAGTCTTTGGCTTCGAGAAGCTGATTGGCTTTTAACAGGCAAACAAAATCTTTGTAAACACCTCTCTGAACTAAAAAGCGAAAGTTTGCAGTATAGTGCATATTCACGGAAACAAATAAAAAAATAAAATTGGCAATCTGTCATTGGTTGGCGTCGAATGCGTGGCAACCACGTACCCAGGGTTTCTGCACTTATTGCTTGTCAGAAACATAACCCTGGGAGAATCCAACTCAGAACGTGAGTTGATTGGTCGATACGAATACAATGAAACTATCGAACGTTATTCATTAACTGGGTGATATTTTGGCAATGAGGCTGCTATCACAAGGAGTGTATATACGAAAACTACGAAAGTTAAATACGGGTTTTTGCATGAAAATACCTTTTAAACCAAATTCTGGGCTGGTATGAATAGAGCAAAAGAACAAACGGATTATTTTTATCTGTATAGATAAACAAGAATGGCTGAATGGCGAACAAAGTAAAAAATTTAACATAAACAAAGCGAAACATTTCTTGTTCTGTCGTTCAAAAAATCCAAGTATAATAAATCTACAACTTCAACCACGCAATTCAATTAAATTTCCAAATTATCGCCAAGTTGGGAATATTGGGTGCACTGCCTCAGTGCCTCTGAGTTTGAGATTCAGTGAACATGCAAAATGTACGAGTCGACAAATTATTTAATTTTGTACCATAGATTCAGTAAAAATAAATTAGCAATTACTGCTGCTAGGTTTGATAGTAAATATATTAAATGACTAATCAAAATATTATTTCCTAGCTAGTGTGGCAGTTCTCCCCATCAGCCTACTAACCAGGTTAATTATTTCTCACCAAATATTGTTTTTATATTTTGCCCAGCAAAAGGCAAACATTTTCAGCAGGGCTTCAAATGGCTTTCTTCAGCGTGGGAGTCCAAATACATTTTCACATAATAAACACACTTTATTCACACTAGCACAGGCTCTCCTGCGATTTTTTCGGTCCCCCTTGATTAGAAATTCTGGCAACGTCACAGCTCAATTGCATTGCCAGTGGTGTTAGTCTGATCAGACAGAGTAGGTTAACAAACAAGTGTGCATTATGAGACAAGACGCCTGCTCAGGCGTTCACACTGGCCTGAAAATGGCAACTTTCGTGGTAGGGTGTAATGTATAGTAGAGAAGTACTGTAGATAGGGATACAGGAGGTCTGGACCATATAAATACAACCAATAAACACATAATATATCAAGACGCTGGCTTAGGCGTACCCTTCGACTACGGGCAACTCAACCTGGCAAGCCAGGCCATCAACATCAACCGTAAATAATGATGGGCCAATAATGGCGAAGAAATTATATAGTCCTTGATTTTTAATGCCATTATACGGCTCGTTTCAGGTGCTAAAAAGTTCATATGCATAGACGATTCTTCTAAACAATACACCAATTTGCTTCCATTTATACGATAAACTGATCCCAACCCCAAACCCTTCTCTAACCCCAACCAGTAAACGTCTAATAAACAATTTGAGAATTAAAAAAGTGGGGGGAAAAGTTGGATCTTGTTCCAAAAACAAATCGAACCGTACCACGTTTCACTTTGCCGCACGCAACGGCCACCTTGCTGAATACAATCGAAAAAATACATTTTATAGTAATATATGATAAAATGGAAAGTAATTTGGTGCAAATTAATGTAATTAGGTGCAAATCTATAATTATGCAAATGAACACAAGTGCACAACGAATGTTTTTGAGTCTACAACGTATATTTATAGTTGTTTATTAATTTAAAATGTTAAACTGTCAAACCTTTAACTTGTCTTTGGTATATTTCACTATATTGTATAAATCCGCTGGGTCCTAATTTTGGGGTTTTCGAGTCGTTACACAAAGAAAAACATTATTTCAACACGCAAGAGAGTGCAGATATGCGTATACCAATTTTTCTTACCATCTAAGTTGTGCGCAAAAACTGAACTGAATATGTCACTGGAGCACTTTACCCTTGGAGTTCGGAATTGTGCGCGTACGTACAAGTGTATGGGCTAACGAACGAAAATTGTACCACAAGCATGGCATGAGCCGGCTATTACGTAAATAAATACGAGCTTGTTACTATAGTATTTAAATCGTGGAACCGAGTAATCTATGGTATTTTGGCTTAATCGTTGCACCCTGAGCCTGCGATGCGCTAACGCAAACTCGATTTCTCGACTACGAAAAAACAGGGGGAAAAATAGGGATTTAAGACACTGGCCCTACAGGCCAGTGTAATAATCCATTGAGCACCAGTGCTCTCTTCCAACACATAAAATCATCTGCTGTTAGACAGCAGAGTAAAATAATAAAGTTGGCACATTGGGCAGAATGTAACTTAATAGGTTAAAGAGGCTGTCAAGTCCGTTCTGCTCATGCGCGTGTTCTGTTTACATTTTTTGTCTCAAACAATAGATAATTGCTCCGTCGGGCGTAGCCCGAGGGAGCTTTAAAATGGTAATTGTCTGTCTTTAGGATGTCACAAAATGAACATTTCACAGGTACATCGGTGTATTTTGCTGATACTTCTAATGGGTTATTTTGCAAGTATGCTTCAGTGACCTATATAGTTCAGTTTCAAAATGGCGGTTGCGTGGTGAGTGGGCAAATAATATTTCTGGCAATTTCGCTAAATTTTCACCGAATTGAACTGTGTTTTTCATGTTGTGTTGTACTCTGGACTTACTCTTTATGAATTAACGTATTTTTGTTGGTGCAACAGCAACGAAAGAACGAATCAGGCTGAATTAAGGCTGCTGGGTCACCAAGACTGGCAGACTCAGAGGCGCCGGAATATCGATAATTGCGGGGGCAGATATTCATATATTCGTGCTCACAGACTGTAAAAACAATCGATTTCAAAAGAAATTAATTGGGCAGAACACGAATATATGAATATCTGCCCCCGCAATTATCGATATTCCGGCGCCTCTGGGCAGACTGCAAGACAGTTGAAAGCTTATTTAATACTGGTAAGATTTTAACATGCTCCTCTGTTTCTTCTATACTTCCAAATTTTTTACGCCTATATAGGCTATATGCAGAAGGCTAAGTTCAACGGAACCTCCACAGACACAGTATTAGCAAATGGTTTGGACGTGGCCCCTTATTTATACAGTGTTATTGATGACTCAATAACACTGATAATAAGTCTTATTGATTAACACAGTGTTATTGATGACCTGCACAACATATTCTCTATGTCATCTGTGAAATTTTGCTCATTACTTTGGTTATCAGGAGGTTATCAATGGCTATGCTCTTCATTAATTATAATGATTAATATATAATGGATTGATGGTTATTGGTTATGTCCCTGAAGAATATTGGAAACTGTTACTAGTTCTGACATAAAACAAAGTGGAAATTTGATGGAACACCAGGTACTACATATATCACATTATTTCACATGCAATGATACTTATCCCAAGCCTTCTGGGAACCAGATGTGCAAGTGTGTACTATTTATACATTTGAAGTAGAACTTGTATACGATCTATAATTAATAATATATATAATGTGCATGGATGTTTCCGAAGAGGGTTAAAAGCACCAAATTGCGCACAGTAGCATCTTTTTATGAGTAGAACAACATGCAAAAGTGGGACCATCGTGAAACCGTTTTTTTTAGAGAGTTACGATGCTATTAGCATTATTTTCTATTAAATTCTACTACAACAAAAAATGTGAAATTTTGAATTCAATCGCGACAAATATAACTTGCATCATCAGAAAGCTTGCAAAAAACTACATAAAAGACTTTTAAACAGTTTTTTTATTCTTCAAATGGTTATTGCTGTAAATTAGGCACATTATCTCGCTAAAAGTCCCTAATTCATTATTCGACGTTTGAAAATGCGTTTTTAACAGTTTATAATTCGAAAACTATTTCAGAAATCAAAAAACTGTCTAAATGTCTTATATGCAGTTTTTTATAAGCTTTCTGATGATGCAAGTCATATTTGTTGTAATTGAATACAAAATTTCACATTTTTTGGCTATAATAGAATTCAATAGAAGATAATCACTAATCACCCGTTTTCAGGAGTTAGCAGCAAAATAGCGATGGCCCCACTTCAAATATCTATTAAGCAAATAAAACTACATCAATTGTAAAAGTTTGATGCTTTTAACCTCAACGGGAACTACTGATCAATAATTTTACACATATCCGCCTCACTACAAGCAATTCTGTTGCTGCCCTTTACCGACGGAGCGAACGCCTTGTGCAGGCGTCTTGTTTAATTAAAATTCCAAACAAAAAAAGTACACAGATCGGAATTTTAATTAAATTATCTATTGTTTGAAATAAAAAATGTAAACAAAACACGCGCATGACCAGAACGGACTTGACAGCCTCTTTAATGGTAAGAACTGAATGATAAACAATATTTCATAATAAACCCAAATTAGTTCAGCACCACTGGTTTTTATAATACTCACTCATATTCCAACACTAGAATGTCGATTGTTATTAATTAAATCGAGACTGGGTGATTGTCACTACTCGGCCAAGTTTATCACCTGCATGGTAATTAACAAAAGTTGGGGTTCCATCGTATATGACATATCTGTACGCTTCTAACCAGCTATCCGACCGTTTTTAATTTTCAACATTCCAAGCCATTATTCTCAAGATTTGCCAATAAGGTTTTCAAAATAAGCACAGAATTATATCATATCTCTGTTCATTTTACATTCTTCAAGTGTGTAAAAATATTAACTAATATCTTGTTCAAAACGGTCAAATCCAAGATAAACGGCAGCCAGCCATATTACCAGCAGGATTTCTAGTTTGTTGACTTCGAAATGGCCAAGGTTTTACTCGAGTATATTAAATATTTATACTTTATTGAATAGCCCCTGTATATCGCAGACCATGTTCTTTTGCCCGCCAAAGGGCTTGTTTGACGCATAATTGTATCTCTGAATTTATAGATGATGCACTTAAAGTTTAAGACGTCTTTGAAAGTCCAAAATTATCATAAACTGCAACAAATAATGCATTCTCACTCCGTAAAAATATGCCCAGTCAGTGTTTTTAGCTGGACCTACTGTTTACTTCCGCTTCTGGACACCAATGTTCTTTGGTGTTTGGTTTGGATTCTCCCAGGGCATCCGACGAGTAATACGCGCAGACCCCCTGGGTACGAGGTTGAATGCGCGGCGAAAAATTAGAAACCAATCGTACTTTATCACTGGCAATTCTGTCACTAATCAGATCTCTGATTTTTAATATACTTTTGATTCGCTTCACGAATACTAATTAAATGTGACAAAATTGGGAGGAGCTCCTTGAAACATATATGTAAATAAGGGGTAGATAGAATATAATTTGACAGAGGGGGTAATAGACGTGAGTAACAAACTTCAAATAGAAGTTCCATGACCTTTAAACTCAGTTGAGAAAAACAAGAGACAAGATGATTCAACAATAATATTTCGACTATTTCAGCATATTCAATCTAATGACGAATTTATAATAAGATCCAAAATATTACTGTTTAATCTTGAATGTCTCTTGTTTTCCCGAAATATTCAGTTCATTCAGAGTTTGGTTGCTTACTTTATTTAACGAAAATATTAGCAGTCAACAGATTACTGTAAAACCTACTTTCAATTATGGAAAATTGTTTATTAATATCAAGAAAGTACCTGAATCCCCAATAACAGCAATTTTTTTGTTAGCCAGTAACTTTTGTGCGTCATTTGTTGAGAACCAGTGAGAAGCCATCAAAATTATCACGTACGGGATGGCTAAACAAAGAAAAAAGAACTGATACCTCTCATTCAGAGATTCACGCTGTTAAAAAACCCTGATATTATCATCTAGACGACGATAGGCAACGAAAAGGTGCGTCATCTACAAATACTTGTAAGGACAGGTATAATGATCGCATTCCCAGCCTTGTGCTATTCTTGCTATTTCATCGGATAGTTAACAATAGTCCTTAATCCAGTAGCATGATTCAAGAAGTTTACACTAATGCGTATTAACAAATTATATCTAATATAAATCAAACCATCGTATACCAGGCCTTTGTCTACACTAATCTAGTCTACTATAGAACTTTGAGTTGACCAGAACTTGTAACAGTTTTGTGTTAGAGCCAACACTGACCACATAATTGTGGTCAGTGTTGGCTCTAACAACGTGTCAAGAAATGGTTAGTCAGAGGTGTCAATCATGCGGGGATGGAAGCTGGGATGCGCACTCTTATATCGTAATTTTGTACAGGGAGGACAAGTTAATATTAATATGATAATTTATCATCTCCTGATCTCCATCCCATTCCCACTTCCTAGAATGGATCGATACTCTGTTCGAATTGCAGAAACCTTTGGGCCAACAATATTATAATTATTAAATCAGAGCAACAGCTTCTTAATTGTCTTCCTGAGTTCCTGGGTCAAACCACCGCCTAGCTACAGTACGTCCCTCTTATGTTACACGCCTCAATGAATCTTTATAGAATTGTGCTTAATTCGTGCCTATAAACTGTGTTTAGATGAAAACAGTCGCCTATTTGCTGTGGTACCAGCAACTGCAGTCTTTGTTCTCTGCAGTGGTTGTTCATTGCTATATGCTTTCAACACATTAGTTAGTTTAATAGATATTTACAATATTTTGATAACTGTCTTCTGATGAAGCCATTCCGCTGGCGAGAAGACGTTTTGGACATCGATGTGTTGATGTTCACAATGAAATCAAAGGAAATATTCCAGAACATTTTGATAGATTTAGAGCGCCTCTAACTACACTCCATGGGTACAACACGAGAAACGGTAATTTGCCGATTCGTCCCAAAATATAAGAACTGATTGGGGAAAACGAGTCACATACTTTAGAACATCACAAGATTGGAACTCCCTATACCCGATAACCTTAAAAAGCTTATGTCTATTCATATATTTACCAGGAATCTTAAAAAGTTTCTGCATGGGTGACAATTAATTTTATCTAAATTATATAGTCTTACTGACTTTGTACATTTTCTCTTTAGCCGTTTTATCTTGCATGGTTTTTATTTATTTTTTTTATCTAATTTAAGCAGAGGACCTTATATAGAATACCACTTGCACAGTGAAATAGGCTTCCTCTTAAAAATTAATGTATTATTATTATTATTATTATTTTCGTTAGTTAGTTATTAGTTAGATAGTTTACTGAATAACTAACTAACTAACTAACTAACTAACTAACTAACTAACTAACTAACTAACTAACTAACTAACTAACTAACTAACTAACTAACTAACTAACTAACTAACTAACTAACTAACTAACTAACTAACTAACTAACTAACTAACTAACCAACCAACCAACTAACCAACCAACTAACTAACTAACCAACTAACTAACCAACCAACTAACTAACCAACCAACCAACTAACTAACCAACTAACTAACTAACTAACTAACTAACTAACTAACTAACTAACTAACTAACTAACTAACTAACTAACTAACTAACCAACCAACCAACCAACCAACCAACCAACCAACCAACCAACCAACCAACCAACCAACCAACCAACCAACCAACCAACCAACCAACCAACCAACCAACCAACCAACAAACCAACCAACCAACCAACCAACCAACCAACCAACCAACCAACCAACCAACCAACCAACCAACCAACCAACCAACCAACCAACCAACCAACCAACCAACCAACCAACCAACCAACCAACCAACCAACCAACCAACCAACCAACCAGCTAACAAATAAACTAACTAACTAACAAAAGCTATCTAACAAAGCAACTCACTAGCTAGCTAGCTAAGTATAGTAACTATATATAATGCACTAGATAACACCATTCTATTAAATCATGTGATATCTCTCTGAATAATCTAGCCTATTTAACAATAAGAAACTACTACCAACAAACTATTTTAAATAAGTAACATATTAACTATATATATATAAGAATATATTCATTACTTATAGTTAGTTAATTAGTTAGTTGATTTAATTGGCTATAGTTGGCTGAAAAGTTAGATAGTTTTCAGAATAATTAACTATCTAACTAGCCAACTAACTATAAGTATCTATAACAAACTAATTAACTAACATGCAATTCATGCAAATAAACTAACAAACAAACTAACAAACAAACTAACAAATAAACTATAACTAACAAATAAACTAACTAACAAATACACTAACCAACTAACTAACTAACAAACTATATAACTATCTAACAAACATACAAACTGCATATCTAACAAACATACAAAGTAACTAACTGGCTATAGCTAAGTCAACTGTGATGATCTATAAATAACCATTCTATTAAATCATGTAATATCTCTCCGAATAATCTATAAACCTATTTAGCAATAAACTGAATAATTTACCAACAAACTATTTTAAATAAGTAACATATGAACTATCTACAAGAATATATTCACATTCATTTCTGTCCTTTAATATAATTCATTTATGTGCTTTAATTTAAGTTTCTTTGTATATAGTGGGAGTGGATGTCAATTGGGACTGACGCTCTATTTTCTCTTCCAGCCATATTGCTATTTTATATTTTCTGTACAACATATATATTTATTCTTTGATCAGGTCATTGTATGTATAAATCTAATTATAGCAAATTGCCAACAAACAATAAACGTATAGTAAGGTAGCTTGCCTTCAACAACATAATTGAATGGATGACTACCATACAGAACCTTAAATCCCTTTAATTGGTATTATAGTTTCCTAAAATCCTCATGGTGTAATTGACTAACTAGAAACGTTCTAGTTTCATAGGCTAGCTGTATTTTAAATCGTGCCGTGTAAGCAATTTTACAAGTATATGGTAGAAGTGCCTCACATAACACACAAATTAAAAATGAAAGTTTCAAACTGACCTTTATGCCTTTTGTTTTCCTAAATGTGAATCATACACATAATCACAAACATCACTTGGTCACATAATCAAGTTCCCGTGGTAAATATATTCAGCATTTTGTTTAAATGTGTTTTATCGATGCATAAAAGGAAGTTAACAGGGTAAGCTTCCGGGTTATTATATCAATGATATGTAAATAGTGGGTGTGTTAGACAGGCATATATGATTACTATAGTCACCAATCAACATTAAAGGCTTTTTTCCACTCATTGGCATTGCTTTAACACTCGCGTGCACTACATGAAATTTGAACTACAGGGTGTATCATAAAAAAGGAGACCTTTAGAAATTAATCTATTGTTGTTAAGCACAATATATTTTGCTCCTGGTAATTAAAAATTCAATTCAATTTTGTTTTCGCACTCTTGTGTTCAGCGTAATATAAGCACTCAAATTATAACAATAAGGTTGTAATTCAGTTCTAAAGGCCCCCTCCCCCTTTTTTTAAAACACCCTGTATATTCAACTTTCTTGGTGCACACGAGTCATACCAAAAGCATGGCAACTGGTTCCTTTTGGCCATGGTAATTACCGCTGACCAGGATCATTTCTGATCCCGCTACAGATTCCCCCCCCCCCCCCCAGCTTTTACTATTCATAGATTTTTGGAGTTTTTGCAGTGAATTGATGATTCCCCTTATTACGTTTTCGTAGCGCTTTGCATTGTGGTTATAGCGGTATCACTGATAAAGATAGCGGCCTCGAATGAAAATATTGAATGTTTTCGCAAATATTTTGCTGTTAGCTATCGCGCACCTGACCCTAGCTTTTTTTAAAAGTTCTTGCACGGGTCAGGAGAAAAAATAAGCCATCTTGAATATCAGTGATACCACTATAACCACAATGCAAAGCGCTACGAAAACGTAATAAAGGGAATCTTCTATTCTCGCTGTTTTTTATATTTTGACATATTTGTTCGACCAGTGACCATCATCTATTCACGAAGTACGTGTAAAAGTCGTAGACGTCTGCCAAAGACAACAAACCAATGCTAAAGCCTCACAAAATGTGGGCAAAGACGATATTTGAGCTATTAATATATAATATACACTTAAAACACTGTTAATATCATATGTATTTTTGGCATGAGAAATTGAGAATCTTTGTACATTATAATGAATATTTTAGCCACGAGTATTTAAAGTATTGTCGTAGAAAATACAGAAATTTTGCTATATTTAATTCATGTAGATCAGGGTTGAGATTTGACATGCTGGAATTTCATACTATTCTATGATTTGCTGAGTAAGTTGTATTTACAGGTGCAGGGTTGCCGGGGGAGGGGTGGCACTTTGCCCTGGGGCCCCAGCTCAAAAGGGGCGCCAAAAGTAACCAAGGCTCTTAAAAGTTCTTGATACAAGTTTGCTTAACTAAAAATATAAATACTTAGCTGCATTAGTGCTGGGTAATATATTTTTTTTAATTGATTTAATAATTACTGACTTTGTAACCAAAAGGTTAAATTACATCAGTATTACATAAATTTAAGAGAAGTTGAAAACTACATAATTATTACATATTTAAGAGTATATGATATTTACATATTGGTCTTAGATCATATCGAGATAAAATTGTGATCAGTGCTTCGTCATACTTTTGTGATGGGAGGATGATTCTCAATGCACGTTAAACTTTTTTAATTTTTTCAATATCTTCACATAAATATTGTTGGATATTGTAATGCCAAACCTGGCACGCGTACTCCGTACAATAACACTAGAAAAAATAGTGATCACCAAATCCATAGTATATCCATACTATTTCCATACGATATCCATAGTATGGAAATTGCAATTAGTATTAAAATTGGATTTCCATACTATTTCCAACAAAGATCCATACTATGTCCATAGTTAGGATTTTGAAAAATGTTCCAGTGTAAAGTCGGTTTTCCACTTCAACCGTATCGTAGCGTATTTCTTTGTTTCCTGAGCACTAGAGTGGAACTAATGACTTCGACACAAAAGAAAATGCTACGATACGTTCACAGAGTATACAGAGGCGGAACTCGCGGCGATTCCTTTGTTCTTTGTGTCCCCGTGCAATGTCATTTCCACGCACCACGCAAATTGCTCTGGCAAGTGTCATTCGTCGTGTTTTCAGTCAAAAGCATAGGAAAAACACCGTTCGAAAGTAGAAAAATAAATATTTTTGCGAAGTTGCTCAACCGATCTTCATTTTGGAACTCAAATTTGAAAGATAAATGGTAAGTGGTTATTTTTATGTAAAAATATATACGTTTATAGGCTAAATACAAAGAAAAAATAGTATAATACAAATTACAATCTCGGTGCTTGTGATGTTCTTGCCAAGAAGCAGATTCCCATTTCGCTAAATTAATGCGGGCCAAACGTATTGCTTTCCTGTCTTTTACATTAATAAGAAAGCATAGGTGCTGATTTGAAACACGTCCATCAGGTTCCATGCATGTAGCTTTGCGATTTGTGAGCAAAAATTAAATAATACTTTCTGTGCAACTAATAACCACATTCACAAATATATTCTCCAGCAAAGAAACGTTTCTTTACGGATTGTTAATCCGCATTTGAAGGCATGCTTATGCCTTCAAAGGTCAGAGGTCTTCACATGCAGAATAGCAGAGACTAGTGTCATTGACATCCTTTGTCACAAAATTATGATGGCATATTGGACAGCTATGTTGGATAAGGCACTTCCTTAATAAATAGCTTGACACATAAGTTCATGCAGACTAAGTTTTGTTCAATTTCATTTGTTTTGTAGTCGGTATCTTCAACTGCTTGGATTAGTGGTGGGCTTGTCTGATCATTTCCTGCAGATAAATCAGATTGGCTAGGGTGAAATGCAATCAAATAGGCATCAGAATCTTCAGCACAGCTGCCAATTGAAAGTGGTGTCAAAACATTATCTACAAATAATATGCAAAATGCTCTGGTGAACTGGATGGGACTAATTGGTTGTCCCAATCCCCCCCTGCTGCCTAATGAGGCCAAAGAAGTTCTCCAGAGGATCTTGTCATGAGAAACTCCAAGGAATGATGTTGGTTAAGGTCTTGAAATGTAAATACTACAGTGTAATAACTACTGACAGTGTAAATACTACAACAGTGAAATGTAAATACAACAGTGTAATTGGGGTTTAAAAATACAAAGTTTATTTTAATAAATGTTGTTTATTTTATGTCACATTTATATACATTTAAGAACTTAAATTATTCAAAAACTAAATAAATTAAATATGTGTTCAATGTCAATGAATATTGCTATATTCTAAATTTTTTATTCCAAAATAGGCAATAACTGTTTCCTTTATAGTTGACCCCACATGTTGTCATGAAAATTAATACTATATAAAAAAAGTAGCCAATGATCCATGTTTCCTCTTACAGTCTGCTTTATATGAAAAATTAAATACTACAGAATAATTGCATTGTTCCTTTTATTGATAAAGAGTTTCCCATTAAAAGAGAAAGTATTCCCAATTAATACTTTGCATGTTAAAGTGTGCTCACCCCTTGACGAGTAAAATCGTCTGGCGTTAGACAGAGTAAAATAATAAAGTAGGGTGCATCAGGGCACATGCAATGCAACTCAATGGGTTAACTGGATCGTCCGGTGTTAGACAGAATAATAAAGTTGGGTTAACAAGTAAAATTGTCTAGCTTTACAGTACATCTTCCAAGGGGGGCTGGATTTGGGGAGCAGGCCTACCACTTTGGGGGGGGGGCTGCTTTTTTGAACCTCAATTAAACTATTACAGTAATCCGACGGCCTGTCTATATGGTCTCCGGGTACTAGGGAAATCCTACCCCCCCCCCCGAGCCACCCTGGCAAGGCAAAACTATATTCATATCCTATTATAGCAACTGCCATGCAAGTGTTTGCATGGAAAGTTTTGAACTTGTCTTGCCTAGTGGGATGATCCAGGTAGTAAGGTCACTCCGTCAGGGGGTACAGCATCTCTATTACTCAAGATTAATTATATAAACATTGCCTGAGGCTATGTAAAATTGGTAGGCTTTCCAATATAAGATCAAATAGTCTCAGGTTTTCCCCAATCAGGTGAACAAATTAACATAGTTGTAAGATCTGCATCTGATTCATTGTAATGAACAATGTAGTTCAACAGGAATGATTGGCAATCTAGAAAAGCAAAATAAAAGATTATTAAACATGTACAGACTTGGCATGTTTGAGAAATTATTGACCTTTGAGAGCCAAAAAAAGGTTGTCATTGCACAATAACCAATGCACTAATCTAGGGGAATCACTATAAAGTATAATTTGACCAATCCCTCACCATTGGGTCAACATATAAGTTAAATAAAGTCTATATGAGAACTTTAGAGTACTGTGGCTCCATGTCCAAGTCCATCAGTCCATGTTGAATGTTGATGTTCATATTTTTCGTAATTGAATGCTGTTTATGCAATGTTTAAATTAACGACAACCCTTTCATACAACATTGCACTTCACAAAAATATATTGATAATTTCATATATATGAGCTAGAGAAAAAAAACTCACATATAAAGTTGCCAAGCTAGTTCCAGCTGGAGTTCAGGTCTACAGAATCGAATCCTCAGATTGCCAGAAATTCTCACTCCTTCGGGTGTCTTTTCTCATTTTCGCCGTTAAAAATGGTATTCGTTCAATTCCCTTTCGCTAAGAAGACGCAGTGTGCCATTTATTTGCAAAATTCGTGCAGAAAATGAAGATTGATCGGTCACTGCGCTTAAAATCGCCGTTTTACTGCCAAAATTTTGCATTTCCCTATCTTTTTTCCTGATAAAAAATGTGCATGACACTTGCCAGAGGGTTGCGCATGCGCATTAAAAAAGTGGGGACATGATTTGCCTCGAGTTCCGCCTCTGTATATCCTTACTCTGTGATACGGTTGAAGTGGAAAACCGGCTTAAAGCCTGTTTTCCACTTCGCCCGTACCGTACCGTAACGTAGCCAAAACGTTTTTAAATTTCAAAATTTCGTGAATGTTGATTGGTTAGTACTTCCGTAGTACGCCAAAAAGTTGACTTGCGACGAGCTTTTTATTTTGATACGCGAATACACCCGGAAGTACGTGGTTTATAAACCTCTTTTCAATCTGCGCATGCTCACCGATACGTTACGGTACGGGCGAAGTGGAAAACCGCCTTAAAGCTCGTTTTCCACTTCGCCCGTATCGTACCGGTGAGCATGCGCAGCCTGAAGATGTGTTTTCAAAGTTACGTAATTCTGGTTGATTCGCGTATCAAAATAAAACGTTCGTCGCAAGTCAACTTTTTAGCGTACTGCGGAAGTATTAACCAATCAGCATTCATTAAATTTTGAAATTAAAATTTGTTTTGATACGTGTCGGTACGGTACGCTTGAAGCGGAAAACGACCTTAATACATGCAGGGCGTGTTTTACAGCGCCCTGATGCATGGTAAAACAACGCTTCGTCCGTTTCACAACGATTTCAACCAATCGCCATTCCCCTAGACCGCGAGTAGTGCCTCCTTTACGCGGGTTTAGCTTTCCAGGCGTACGAGGGGAAAGGAGCGACTGCCGACAACACATCCAGAAACGAATACGCCCACTTTTCGCTCTTGTCTAGTTAGCTCCGCCTTTGCATAAACATTACCTATATCCAGTTAAATCTATCCAATAGGAACCGTTAATTTAAAGGGATATGGCAATATAAATTATGTCTATCTTATTTGAAAGAACATTTAAAATGATATATAAACTTCCTTTACAATTATTCCGTATCTTGCTTGGTTTTCAAAATAAATCGACTTATTTTTATCAAAAGCAGCGTGCATTCCGCCATCTTGGATATGCATTCGATATGCATACGTCACAAGTAGGATAAAAAGCGAAATTTTTATCTTGCAAACCACATGTTATTACACGGCCTGTAGGCCAAGTGTCTTAAATCCTTCTTTTTCAGGTTTTTTTCCGACGAGAACATCGTCCTCTCGGAAGTTAAATTGCGGGGTTCCACAGGGTTCAAACCTTGGCCCTCTTTTATTTTTTATAGATCTCAATGATCTTCCAAACTGTCTGGAAAATTCACATGCCGCAATGTATGCTGACGATACAAATATAACTGTTGGTTCTGATAGTCTTAATAATTTGGACTGAGAAACCCTCAATCATAAAATGAGCAATATTCATCAATGGTTCGCCTCAAACAAATTAACATTAAACGTTGAAAAAACAGAGTATATGGTTATTGGAACTCACAAAAGATTGAGTAGATTTTCGCAATATACTACAGTGTCCATTGATGGTAACGTAATTAAACAAGTAAACTCAAAGAAAACTTTAGGCGTTATAATTGATGAAAATTTATGCTAGGATAAGCAAATTGAGAACATCAGTAAAAAAGTTTCAAAAGGCGTTGGCATGTTACGCCGAGTTAAGGTTACAGGACACCCTTTTTGGCGTTTTGCGGAAAATCGCTACTGCGCGCTCAAAATCAGTCCGATTTTCATCAAATTTTCACCAAATGTTAGCCAGTGCATGCAAAAATATGGTAAGGTTGTAAACTTGACAAACAATAAAATAATGTAAGAATTATTCAGGAAAATCTTAAATCACGGCACCTTTACGCTTTTGAGTTGTGTTTCTGCTGGTTTTACGATATATTTATGAAAATATCATTTTTATACAGTAAAATAGTTGTTCTAAAAAAGTGTGTTCGGAAATTTTTGTTTATTTCGCCATTCCGCTGATATGGCGATTTCTTTGACGACTGCAGCAATATATTTCCGAATCGTTTGAATGAATTGCTCCTTATTATTAAAATATCCAAAATTAGAACAAAGCCGAACACAATTTTGCAACTGACGTCTTTAACTATGACCTGTGAAAATTTGAAAAAAATTCGTTAAAATCCGCAGGAGGATAACTCGTTCGAAAATCAGTAATTGCCGTAAAATGTTTCGGGAGAAAATTGAATTTGAATATTACATTTTCTATGTTTTTCTTATTGCAGCAAAATGTATTTTATTAAATAACACTGTGCGAGTTTTCAACATTTTTCGCTCAAACTTTGTCAGATGTAGGACTAGTCTAATGCTTTCATGGAAACCAATAACAAAATTTTAGGCAAAATTAACACTCAAAGGTGTTCTGCAACCTTAAACCATTTGTTTCAATTGGAACTCTTACCATCTCTATCAAGCTTTAGTTCAACCACATTTTGATTACTGTTCAATGGTTTGGAGTAACTGTGGCAAAACCTTAAAAGGAATGTTACAGAGACTCCAAAACCGATCGGCAAGGGTTAAGTCATATAGAATAGTATGAAATTCCAGCATGTCAAATTTCAACCCTGATCTACCTGAATTAAATATAGCAAAATTTCTGTATTTTCTACGACAATACTTTAAATACTCGTGGCTAAAATATTCATTATATTTCATTACATTTTGAGTAAACTGAATTGGAAAACGCTAGAAGAAAGGCGAAATGAGCAGCAATTGGTTGATCAGTCACCGTGTTTAAAGATGTTTTTAATAATAATAGTAAAAACAAGTTTACCCTGCTTGTGACGTCGTCAAAAATTCAGTTAATTAGGACAATTATAATCCAAAGATGGCGGACTGCACACTGTTTTTGGTCGAAAGATTTCTAAAACCAAGCAAGGTACGAAAAAGTTGTAAAGGGTCTTCATATATAACTTTAAAGGTTCTTTCAAATGAGACAAAGTTAATTTTTATTGCCATATCCCTTTAAGCCTGTCATGTTTATTTATAAAATCAACATTCAGTCTGGAAATTATTTATAGCACAATTACTACATATCAGATTTGATTGACAGGCATATCGATTTTGACCAACGGGAATTTTGCGTTGTGTGGGCAACGCGTATTTCGTTTCTTGACGTGTTGTCGGCAGTCCCTCCTTTCTCCTGAGGGACTGCTTTCTCCTGAGGGACTGCTCTTCATGAAACTGAAGTCCTAACAAAAACATAATTTAGCCGTCCTTTTGGGCCCATTGCTCGCTTATTTATCATGAAATCGCTTCACTAGAACATTTTTAATAATGTCTATGGGAAACTTTGTAATTTTTTGAACTAAAAATTTATGGTTTTGAGGTGTTTATTTTATAAAATAGCACGCGCGACAAAATGGCACTAATGTGGTTTCTGATGTCTGACAAACAACCAAAGATGAAAGTTCTTATTTCACCCTTTTATAGCTATGTGGAATACCTGAATATTAGGTTATCTTTTTCATGTGAGCATATAGATAACATTTCTACACAATAGTCCTTATGAAGGCTTATTTCAAACTAAAAAAAGCGATTGTTTTTCAGAGCCAGACTTCAAAAGAGAACGTGTGTCTGACAAACCGTTGCTTTTCCAACAAAAACATGAGAAAATTGAGCTAAAAGTCTTATCTGATGTATGTTTAAAATGTTTTTCTTTTTATGGTGTTTTTCAGTGCTTTTGTCACCACAATATGCCTTTGAAAATGTCGGCTGTCATTGTCTGTGTTAAAAACACCTCAGAAAATTTCTATTTTCTCACCTTCCCATCCTTGGTTTATATTGAAAATAAATAGATTCTAGTACCATATGTCCTTTTAAATATATTTGAAGTAATTAAGAACTTGAAAGATGTACAAGCACTGTGTTCTGGCTTGCACACTTTGTTGAATTTGAACACTTAGTTACTGTTCTAAATTTCATGTTGTAAACATCTTGCCCCAAAAAAGCAAAGGAGTATATTTTATAATTTTTGATCATTTTCTAATTCATATCCCAATAGATGAAAATTGGTTATAATATAGATATGTACTAATTTAGTAAATGATTTTTTTTTTGGTTTTTGTTGCATGCCATTATGGCATGCAACTTTCATATAGCTCTAAATTTCGTGTCGTCGTGAGCGGTGAGGGGTGAGCGGTGGTGAGCGTGGCATATAGTAAAACGCGGACTGGACTGGACTGGTAAAACGCGGACTGGACTCTATTAGTAAAACGCGGACTGGACTCTATTAGTAAAACGCGGACTGGACTCTATTAGTAAAACGCGGACTGGACTCTATTAGTAAAACGCGGACTGGACTCTATAAGTAAAACGCGGACTGGACCACAATTTCGCGCCAAAATTTGACCAAAATGGAACAAAATGGCAGCGAGCTTTAAAATCCCAACAAGTCTGAAAAGAAAGGCAAAAAAGGATCCAGAGTTACCAAAGTTTGAGTGGAAACTTTTCGAAAAAGAAAATAAGTTGGGTTGCGGTACGGTTGGGGCCGTATACCTAGCAAAATACAAAGGAAAGACCAGAAAAAGTGGTTGCCAAAAACAATAATGTGGAGTCCATTGACTCGAAATCCTGTTTCGAGAAAGAAGCCTCACTGTTGAACAGTACAAAAGGCCACAGGAACATAATCCGGTTCCTTGAATTTTCAATAATGATGGAGTATTCTTGCTTCGATTTTCGCCCGTTTGGAGTTGCAAAAAGTCTTTGCACTCCAGAAGATTTTGTCCATTTCGTAGACGAGTTTGACTTTGCCTCGTTCGCAGACTTCACGCCAACATGTGCCAAAGATGTTGTCGAAGGTTTGAAATATTTGCACAGCAAGAATATCGTTATCATTCAATAAATATTATGAATTAAGATAATCACTTTGCACTACTTAATTTTCATTCAGTGCATGCTTTTTCAAGTATATGATGTATCACATACTCTCGGGGAAGCCAGCCAAATATTCTTGTTGTGCAAATATTTCAAACCTGCGACAATATCTTTGGCACATGTTGGCACCAAGTCTGCGAAGGAGTCAAAGTCGTCGTCTACGAAATGGACAAAATCTTCTGGAGTGCAAAGACTTTTTGCAACTCCAAACGGGCGAAAATCGAAGCAAGAATACTCCATCATTATTGAAAATTCAAGGAACCGGATTATGTTCCTGTGGCCTTTTGTACTGTTCAACAGTGAGGCTTCTTTCTCGAAACAGGATTTCGAGTCAATGGACTCGACATTATTGTTTTTGGCAACCACTTTTTCTGGTCTTTCCTTTGTATTTTGCTAGGTATACGGACCCAAACGTACCGTAACCCAACTTATTTTCTTTTTCGAAAAGTTTCCACTCAAACTTTGGTAACTCTGGATCCTTTTTTGCCTTTCTTTTCAGACTTGTTGGGATTTTAAAGCTCGCTGCCATTTTGTTCCATTTTGGTCAAATTTTGGCGCGAAATTGTGGTCCAGTCCGCGTTTTACTAATAGAGTCCAGTCCGCGTTTTACTAATAGAGTCCAGTCAGCGTTTTACTAATAGAGTCCAGTCCGCGTTTTACTAATAGAGTCCAGTCCGCGCTTTACTAACAGAGTCCACGAGATCGAGTCCGCGTTTTACTAATAGAGTCCAGTCCGCGTTTTACTAACAGAGTCCAGTCCGCGTTTACTAATAGAGTCCAGTCCGCGTTTTACTAATCTGAGTCCAGTCCGCGTTTTACCAGTCCAGTCCAGTCCGCGTTTTACTATATGCCGGTGAGCGTACGGGTCACGTGGCAAATTCGTAAATTACGACAATTACCGAGATTTTCCGACGAGCATTTTCACACTCATGAGTCATGTGCTTTCGTCGAGGAAAGGCAAAGAAAAATGTTTGATTGTTCGCGGAAAATTTACATAATTGAGCGCCTTATATCAAGGTAGGTAAAGCTTTGCTGGTTTTAATTTACCTTATATTCTGTTATTTGTTGTGATTTTGGAGCAGTTGTGCTCGCAATGAATGATTATTTATCAGGCGTTTATAGACCGTCGTCTGCCACTTGCTATCTTGCACTTCCGTTGCACATATCGCAAGACTGAACGGCTTCGTTCTTAAAATATGTATTTTCACCTTGTATATCTTTTACAGCAAACCCCCCGGAAATAACCTTGCACAATTTGAAGAATATTGCCCTTAAAATAAATGATTTTTCCTTGTCGTTTGGCAGCCATTTTGAATCTCATTTTTGCTCTGTCAGCAAAAAGTTAGTTGTTGCCATGGTTATAGCCTCAAAATGGCGGGCGATGTTGATATTGAAAATATCGAATTTCACTCATGTTTAATTCATTTTGAAGATGTAAGACAATCCACATCGTTGATTTCACAAACAAGATTAAACAAGGTGATATCTTGTCGTAAAAGATGGATTAATTTAGAAGGAGATAAGGCTTCTTTGTGCAGAAAAAGTCATGAACTCTTTTCAGATGAGCACTTATTCGCACGAGAGAAGTGGTATATGCACGAAAATTGTTATAAGCGAATTTGTGACGAAAATAAGATCAAGAAAGCCGAAGAAAAATTTAGTTCAACACAACTAGAAGCATCTAATGATCAACGGCAACGAATATCTACGCGACATAAGACGTCATGCCACAATGCTGCAAATCAGGCAAGAAATCAATATGTATTGCCAGTCCAATGTATCATTTGTGAGAAGGATACTGACCAGTTTGTAATGGTGAGTATTTTGAAACTTATACATTATTTCTATATCAGCCTTTGACGTTTATAGACACCACGTACACACAGAGTGAGAAAGGGTATTTCAAAATAATATGGTACACTGTATTCCTAAAATTGTGATACTTTTGGAACTCATGTCATGTGGGACTCATAATGATGTTGACCGGCCATTTTGACTGGCGATTTACTGGCCGTTATTTTATGAACAAATACACAAATTTATTAATATATTTATATAAAAATTTCAAACATATATTATTTTCCTTTCAGAAATCTGGAAAACGAAAGAGAATGTCTTTAATACTATGCGAGACAGAAAATGCAGGAATGCTCCGTGAAGCTGCAACAGCTAAAAAGGATGAAAAAATTCTTCGTAAAATACGTGATAAAGATTGTGTGGCGATAGAGGTACGTTATCATCAGAAGTGTTACAAAAATTACACCAACTTTCTCTATAGACAACAAAAGTGCATTGAGACAGAATCGCCTCTTCTTTATGCTGTTGGCTTTGAGAAATTTTGCCAAGATGTAAACAGAAAGTGAAATTGTTTACTCTGAAAGTCTTTCAGCTGGAGATTTAGTGAATGATCAAATGTCAAGTAATTTTGATTGGGATGGTGATCATAGCGAGAGTGATAGTGAAATGGAATGGGAAGATGACAATGTCACTGAGAATAAAAAATCAAGTAACGACCCATGTTCTAATGATCTTCAAATTCTATTTAATGCTTCAATGATCATCAAGAATAAGATAAAGAGCAAACCAGTATTTGAAACCCCATGGCCACCTCTTGCTGCAGATATCACAAATGAAAATGCAGAAAAAGTTGTCGATCCTGCTCTCTTTAATGTTCTTGCTTGGATTTGTGGATTTTCTGATGATCCTCAGCTTAATAGTTATGTCACTGTAACAGACAACCAGCATTCGAAACTCATGGCAGTAGCACAAGATCTTCTGTTTGTTGCTTCCCATGGACAAAATCCAACACCAAAGAGCATTGCATTAGCTATGGCAATGAGACAACTTACTGGTTCCTCAAATGTCTTGAAATTACTAAACCAATTTGGACATTGCATGTCACATGAGTATGTTCTGCGTCATGAGACTGCCTTGGCACAAGTCAATGTATCCAGTGAAGGTACTTTACCACCTGGCTTTTGCAAAGATAAATTTACAACTCTTGCTTGGGATAATGACGACTTTTGCGAGGAGACAAAAACTGGAAAAGGAACGACTCATGTTACTGGTGGCATTATTATTCAGCGACAAAGTTGCGAAGTTGAAGAAGAATCGGTAAGAGTAAGTATTCCAAGGTCATCATCAATGGAATATGTTCCAGATGAAATAACACCGTATGCGCTGGGAAAGCGAGTTACAGTAAACCTTAAGGATGCTCTTCAAGAAGTTTCAGTTGATGAGTATGTTTATGTGCCAACACAGAAAGCAGCGAATGCACTTGATTTTTCATTTGTTCTTTGCAGAAATCTTCAAAATGAGTGCCTTTTTCCAAACTGGACAGGTTTTAACATATTGCTTCAGTCCACAGAAATCCCAATTTTGTCAAAGATAGGATATTTGCCGATAATAGATGCACCTCCGACCGAAATGTCAACAATCAACGCTATAATGAAAAAGAGCACAGAAATTGCAAACAAGTTATGTATTCACTATGTCTGCCTGGTGTTTGACGAATCTATTTACGCCAAAATTCAAGAAGTGCGA
>CACRXK020005273.1:5539-28645 GCA_902702795.2 Paramuricea clavata
GGCCACTTTCAGTGCCGTAGCAAGTTCGATAATTGGGGGAGGCTCATATTCATATATTCGTGTTCTGCGTTATTAATTTCTTTTGAAATCGATTGTTTTTATGGTCTGTGAACACGAATATATGAATATGAGCCCCCCCCGATCATCGAGCTTATGAGCCCCCCCCCGATCATCGAGCTTGCTACGGCACTGACTTTTGATTGTTATACCATTAAGTCTGATAATTGCACCACCAATGGTTCTGGTATCTCTTGTTTTTCCCATCATCATTTCTGTACTCAACTTTACAACATATAATATATTCTTGTTTATTCCAGAATTATCTCACAATTGGGACACCATTTATCACACAATTGGGAATTTGTCCTGACTCACCCTGGTTTCCCAATTAAGCCCTAGAGTGACAGCACTCTCCCTTGATGAGTAAATTGTCTGGTGTTAGACAGAGTAAAATAATAATGTAGGGCATATCAGGGTGCATTGCCACTTAAAGGTTAATCTTGATCTGGGTGGCAAAATACTGCAGTACCAAGCAAGATGTATGGAAATTGAAGACACAAAAGCTGGATTAATTTTGAACCATTTTAATTGGACTTCTTCAATGGAATTATTAACAGTGAATAATTTTAAATTAATTTTAAACTAAAATGTATTATAATTACAGTTAATGTACATGATGTAGTGGAGCATGTCTATTATATTAACTTAATAAAGCTTTATACTTTCATATGTTATCTGCATGGTGGGGGGTGGGTGGTTGTGCAGAAAAATTCAGGGGGGGAAGGTGAGTGAGGGGCATGTAGCCACAGAATAAGGCACACAGAAGTTCGACTCGAGTAACCACTGCCACACCATGATGCATCATCAAAATGCTGACGCCATGGTCCTAGCCAGTGCGCATTTAGGAGGCATTCCCCCCTGGACGTTCGCCATTTTGAATAATTTCAGGGGGTGAATGCCTCTCAAACGCGCACTGGCTAGGACCATGGCGTTAGCATTTGATGACGAATTACAGGTTACGCCTAAATCATAGGAAAACCCGAGAAGTCGGCCTTCTGTGTACCTTATTCTGTGACGTAGCATCCTGAGGAAGATTAACCAAAACACAATATACCAGACAAATATAAAAATATTATGTCATTTGTAATACAATGTAATGAATTGGATTGATCATGTATTGCATATGCACATCAGCCTTTACACATGTAAAAAGAATATATTTGTTTTATATGTTCGCACAACACCCTTTTCTTTTCACAGTTAGGAAATATGGCTGCCAAAGCTCTTGAAAGGTGGCTTTTTACACTAAGATCATCAGTAACAACATCCTCTTGTTTAAGTCTCAACCCTTCTGTTTTGATGCATATATTCTTTAAAGAGCCCTGAAGATCTCCAGGAACAAATGTGCTAACATCACCTGCACATTCAAACAAGTGACTTATTAAAAATACAAGTTCCAACCTTGAACAACTTTCCTGCATTTAGTTCTTGGTAATCCCGGACTCTTAGAATCTGGTGTTAGGTCGTGTTTGACGTTAAATGGCAGTAACGTTTCTCGCTTTAGGAGTTCTAGGAGTGCTCAGTGGTCTTAGGACATTTATCTGAATTTATGGAATTGTAGTCTATAGTTCAGAACGACAAAAATTACAACTTGAAACAAGGCAACATATGGCGCTAATCAGCCGAGCGTATAATGAATTCCAGTTTCTTAATTTCTTTAGTATACGCAAATTTATGCTACGGCTCAAAGGGTCAACAAATTCAAGTGGTAGAATGTATTATATTATCTTTTAGACTCACCATCTAAGATCATCAGAGTCCGCCATTTTGAAGTGCTCCAGACTTGACCAATTGAATCTTAGGCCGATATACTTGCTAAAAATACGCACTTTGCAGAGACTACATCATAAAATGATCGATTTATGTATACCAATTTCAAAAAATCCAAATTTGAAGCATAAAATATTAGTTTTCAAGAAAAACACCTTTTTGCAAGAAAAATCACAGTAATCTGCCAGTCGCGAATTTTTTCTCTTTCGCCCTCCCCGTGAGCCTATACATGCCCACTTCTGACCTCAGCCCGCTCTTGTCTTCTGCCGCCTGAGAATTGCCTGAGTATTGTTCAATGCAAACGCTAATAAAGAGGAATAATAAAATAATATCAGATCTACAAGTATTTATATTTAAAAGCGACTGGGGAAGAGTCTGGAGAACATTACAGTCAGCAATCTAGGTCTCCTATATCTATGGTTGCACCGCCCTCTGTATAAGCACAGAATAGAAAATAGACTCAGAGATCCCAAGGATAGTGCAAAGTTGACATGACAAATGATAATTAAGATTTTAATATGCTGATTCGCATAATGATTAATGTATGAACTGATAGGATTGATGCATCTATAAGGAAGTTGTTTGGCGTTTGTTTTTATAAATTACAAGCCACGACAGTAAATTTTGTTGTTTTCCCATGGATGATTTTCCACGGCTTAATCCCTTGAATGGTGGCTTTAGTCCAGATCTTTTTTCTTTGCTTTTAATTCAATTTTCTACCCATTTTTTGTTGTACATTTTAATACAAAACAAAATAAACCGCCTTCGAAAATCGAAATGAAACAAAAATGAACAGCTTGTTGCAAGAAATTGTTGTCACCTGACAGGACGAGTTCAAATCGACTGCGTGCTGGCCACGTGCTCCAGAAGTTGCTGCATTCTAATGACTTTACAGTAATAATATGCAAACAGAGCTATGGGTCTATGGCTACCCTGGCCCAGAGGTCGTTTTTAGGTTTGGCGAACGCGGATGTCTAAATACTTCTCACTATTGCGGTGCCCGTGCCATTTTTGGCACCGCCTTATATTCTGCCTGCGAGTTTGTTTGTCCGTTTGTTAATGTGTTCGCATCAATACGTTCCGTTCTCGCCTACTAAACATTTCTTGCACGTGCTCGGAATTTATTAATTGTTATTAATCTTGTACTCTCAAGATCGACTACTTGCTAAGCTTTATCTCTGGTTTTATGCGTCAAACAAGGACAAAAATACTACAGTTCGAATCAGCGTAAGAAATTATACTCATAGATGTCAAATGTATTACTAAACAACAGTATTCTAGCGATTTATGGCCTTTGAAAGACAAGCGAAATTGTATTGTTCACAAATCGCTCAAAATTATTAAACTAATTAAAAATGCAATACATTTGACCTTGATAACTTTCGTATTGTTAGTTTTCTCTTTTTCGGCCATATACCAGTGGATTCGTCTCACTTTTCCCTTAATTTTGTTAGTAGTTTGAGCCCAAAATATTATATTTTGAAGGTTTTAATGTGCAGCTTTAGTAAGCGAAATTGTATTGTTTACAAATCGCTCAAAATTATTAAACTAATTAAAAATGCAGTCCGTTTGATCCTTGATAACTTCGGAATTGTTGGATTTCTCGTTTTCGGCCGCATGCCAGTGGATTCGTCTCACTTTTCTCCTCATTTTGATAATATTTTGAGCTCAAAATATTTTATTTTGAAGGCTTTAAAACGCAGTTTGGATCCTAATATTCGGACCAACTGGCGGCCGACAGGAGAATGTGTAGCGTTCTAAATATAACTGTACTTGTGCCAACCTCGTTCCCAGGGTCTTTCTTAGAACGGCGCGAGGCGAAGGAAAGACCCTGGTTTCGGCTGGTCACGTGTCACCCAGATTCTGGGTGATAAATTAAAATGATACTATGGGCAGGGTGGGAGAGGAGCGTGTTTGTCGCGTTTGTAACAATATTTGCAATTCTGTGTGATGAAATTTAAATTTGCAACAAGAAATCGTGAAGAGAACTGCAATTAAAAATTAATATTTATCGTGATGTGACTTTCTGCTCTATAATCTAGTGTCGAGTTACAATTCAAGCAAGTTGGATCAGATTTCAACTTACAAAGAAAGCACGCCTGGGCGGCGTGGCAATATTAAGCCTACAAGAAAATTCATATCGCTAGACCGACCAATGTGGTTTATATTTTATATTTAACTGTTAGTATTAAAGTATATCCTGATACTCGGATCAAAAGAATATATTTATTGATGAGATGTGGAATTGGAACGAAATAGCGAGATCTTTTGATTTCCGAAATATCGCCAAGACGCCAACTGTATCGAGATTGTTGATTATATTAAAAGGCCTTATCACAAAACTTAAATCCCGTCAAAAGACTATAAAATTTCCTGCAAGATCTCAACGATCATGGTATATGTCAAAGTCTAGCTGTCTGTTGAAAATCTACGGTATTACAGTAAAGTCATACATCAAAGATAAGTCAAACGACAATATATTTGTCTTACTGTTTACTACTGTGTTTATACCACATTTATAAATTTTATAAACAGCTTTCCTTTTGACACAAGCTTTAATTTTCTGCTTTATATATATTCTTAATAATACAAGTGAGATTTAAATTTTTTGCTTTGTGAAATAGAATACCCTTATTAGTGTGAAGTTTCTTCGAAACTTCACAGTATTGTGATGGTGGGGAAAATTCAAACGAAACAGTCAGTCAGTCATACAGTAAACTTTCCGGGGGGCGTGTACGATGTATGTTCGTAGTGATTTATTGTGCTTAGTCAGTACTTTGAAGGTTATTTAGGCAATTTCAGTTAACTTATTTACATATTCTGTTATCTTTTTGCCAAGTTCACAAAAATTTCGAGCAATCGCTTTCGTTATTGTAATTCTTTGTAAATTTTAGAACATTCGCTTCTCATGTTGTGTAAAGGATCTTTACCCCGGAACACCCGATTTTTCTTTAGTAGCGCAAATGCGCATGCGCTATCAAGCCGTAGATCACGATGGCGTGACGATATGCTAGGAAGGAGTGGCAGTGTTGTTTTCAGATGTATAAACATTTCAGACGTGAATATTGAGTAAATCTTTGAGGATCTACGCAATATATAAATTGATCTTATGCATTACGGCCGTTCAATTAATAAGTGTCGACAATATTTAGACGGTATATTCATTATACAGAGCTAGGAAGGAGCTAGACCGCCTAGGCAGTGCATTTAAGACTCAAGTGTATAAACATTTCAGACGTAAATATTGAGCCGAAAATCTTTGAGATTCTAGGCATTCAATTGAGTGCTGATATTATTTTCACGGTATACTCGTTATACAGGGGTACAGTATGTACGAAGAAGCGAGACAGTGTTGTTTTTCAAATATATAAACATTTCAGACATGAATATTGAGAAAATCTTTGAGATTCTACGCAGTAATATATATAAATTGACGAGTATGGCTACCGGCGTTCAATTAAGTGCCCATCGATAGACGAATCGGTTTATGAAGAAAATATTGCGAGACGAAGGAAATCAGTTGAGTCAGAGCTCCTTATTTTAATAAGAAAGACAAGGAGGTAGCCAATATGTTATCGCCAACGTGTTATCGACAATCGCTTGGATCACCAACAAGCTTTATGCAATGGAAGAAAAAAGCAAGGAGGTACATGTAGCCAACGTGTACTGTCGCGGACCTTGTTTATTGTCTAGCACAACGCCATTGTCAACGGTGCAAATTCGTGTTCAGTACAACGTTAACTCTACCAGATCTTACGAGAATTAATCTGTAGTATTCTGTACACAGAACTGTATCAAAGCTTGTCAAAACTGCTTTAAACACTGCAGCTATAACTGTGAAACTATTGAAATCTAAAGTGACATTCAAAACATGCGAAAAGCTAAAAATAGACACAACGTGCACTGGGAAAAGTCAAAGGTCAATGCGGACTTGTTATTGTAAAACATGTCACAATTAGGTTAAAATGCGGAAGCGGATGGAGCGGACCACAGAACGGAAATGCGAAAAAAATACGGAACGGATGAAGATAAAATTCTTCCTTTCAATGATGTAACGACGTAGTGCTTATTATTTATAACATATCGTATACATCTATTTCAATTATAAGTTTGCAGTAGCCTTGTGCGGATGCTTTTAGCGACAGCTGCAATTGAAATTTCGAATTGTCGCGTGCAGCATCACAATAAATAGATAAATTGTATCAGTTTCGCAAAGCACGTTTCTGATGTGTTATATTTAGGCTTGTTTCAAACGTCACGCTACTCGTGTGTCGAGCGCATTAAAAGCAATATATAATGAGATGAAATGTCGTTGGTGATTGTTTATATTTCGTAGTGTAAGACATCAGCCTTTCTAGGTTGTCAGCGACCCTATATAGTTCTTGCAGAATCTTTTTCAATTTGAAACTTCACACTGTCCTTGGATCCCTAGTTTTTTAGCTTGTATCGTCTCTATCATATCCAGGATTGCTTGTGTGTAAATAGCCTACATGTATCACTATATATGCCACTATCAAATAAATATAGAAATATAAATGAACTTATTGAACTAGAAATAAACAGATGATTGAGACACAATGAAAACTGTTAGTAGCCTTAGTAGAAGTAGAAAACTCGAAAATTTATGTGTATTCGTATGGCAGTCTGTGCGCGTCTGACAGACTGACAGTGTAAATTTCAAAATTTGTGATGTAGATTATAGCCTAGTTGTATGCATATTAGGAAAACATTATCTGACCAAGAAAAAGGCTAAAGCCTTACTATATTAAATGAATACGAATTATGTACTAAATCCAAAATTTTAAAGATAAATTACTGACAGACATTTCTCTGTTTGGCTAGTATCAAATGTTTACATTTGCTGATATTGGGCTCTTTCTAGTCCAAGACAATACAATACTGTTTCTTTTAAAAATCTTATAAACAAGACGTGCAAAGCATAGCAACGTTTACAAAAAAGGACAAATCTAATGCTTTGTTTTAAAAACATTAGATATGTAGAAATGGTGACCACTGAAAGCCCCATAAACGTTTGTTATAAAACCGCGCTCGAGTGTGAAGAGAGTATTGAATAAAACAACACGAGAGAGCACTGCGAGTAACGATTTGCTTGGTTTCTTGACTTGACTGTTGGTAAAAATGTAAGAATGTTCTTGTAAATTCAATGCAAATAAAATAAACAAAAATTAGCAAGTATTTTGAACTTACTGGTAATAGTTCGCAAAATTTATGTTTTTAACTGTTTGTAATTTGATACTTTCACCACACCCCCCTCGGGCAATCAATTTTGGACGAGGCACGTGACCAGCCGATACCAGGGTCTTTCCTAAAGCCCCTGGGAACGAGGTTGTACTTGTGCATGTAGGCGGAAACGCCGAAAGTTTTATTTGTAGGCGGGCACCACATTTTAGTACTGTCTGGTTAAATATAATATTTTACAGTTTATCTATGAAATGCCATAACTGCATACAGTAAGTGCGAAATACCAATAGTTTGACAAAAGCTTGGAATGACTGATTATATAGGGTGTCTGTAAAAGCCGGAACCCCACCGGGAACCCATCCGGAACCCACCCGGAACCCACCCGGAACACCCGGAACCCCACCCGGAACCCCCGGAACCCTACCCGGAACACCCGGAACCCCTCCCGGAACACCCGGAACCCTACCCGGAACACCCGGAACCCCATCTGGAACACCCGGAACCCCACCCGGAACACGCTGGAATACGAGCTATGAAGCAACGCACGTGTTTCTCTATAAATTCACCTGTTTTGCATTAAATTCGGGGTGATAGATGGTTACGATCTTTACTTTTTACTTGTATTGTTGTTTTTTTTAAATAATTTTTCTCATGGGCAAGGATAAATATATTATGTCGGGCGGTACAGAATATCAAATGCATGAGTATTGCTTGTTTGTAAACGTGCAAACGAAGTTTCGCTCGAGGCTTTTGCCGCATGTACTATATTTCAGTTTCGTTTTCAATATTCTGCCATACTATGTACCTGTGACTCTATTCTAAATTTAGTTGAACAATAACCAATATTTAACTTTGCTATCTTTTTTATTATTTGAATAATATGTTTGCATATGGTTATTTGCAATTCAGCAATTGTATGAAACGGCGCCATGTAAGGAATTATAAAGTTCATCCGTATTTATTATATACAATACGAATTCTCGCGGTTTGTGGGAAATTTTTCATGGATTTCTTTACTAGACTTACTCGCTTTTCTGAACTTTGAAAGACATTTTAGTAATTTAGAGACTGTTTTGTATATGACAATGACTGCAGCCTACAGTATTAAATATTGGTTATTGTTCAACTAAATTTAGAATAGAGTCACAGGTACATAGTACGGCAGAATATTGAAAACGAAACTGAAATATAGTACATGCGGCAAAAGCTTCGAGCGAAACTTCGTTTGCACGTTTACAAACAAGCAATACTCATGCATTTGATATTCTGTACCGCCCGACATAATATATTTATCCTTGCCCATGAGAAAAATTATTTAAAAAAACAACAATACAAGTAAAAAGTAAAGATCGTAACCATCCATCACCCCGAATTTAATGCGAAACACGTGAATTTATAGAAAAACACGTGCGTTGCTTCATAGCTCGTATTCCAGCGTGTTCCGGGTGGGGTTCCGGGTATTCCGGGTGGGGTTCCGGGTGTTCCGGGTAGGGTTCCGGGTGTTCCGGGAGGGGTTCCGGGTGTTCCGGGTAGGGTTCCGGGTGTTCCGGGTGGGTTCCGGGTGTTCCGGGTGGGGTTCCGGCTTTTACAGACACCCGATTATATAAAACGTCTCGGAAACAATACAAACTGACATTACTGACTACAGATTACACTGAGTACAGAAATTTCTGCTATTAAAAATAATATACTTCACCACAAACACTAGATCCAGAGGAGGTCGGACAAGCAATTAGCGAGTTGTCACGTGAGCTCTCGACCAATGAGATCGCTCTATTTTCCATCGTGTTTTCTGCAGAATTTGGGCAGAAAAATTTGTATTCGACGGAAAATAAATCGAGAAAAAACATTAATATTAAAATTTTCTTGCAAAATTTCAAGTGTAATAGTATTACTGCTAAAGATCTGGTGATATCTGCAAAAATCTCTAAGGTAAACGTTGTTTTCAATGTTATTTTGATGTTTGAAGTTAGTTTTCGAGATATTGGCCATTGAAGCGACTATTGTCAACTCGACGCTCGCTAAAATGGCGTCTAATACCTTGGAAAGAATTTGCGCCATCAAAGATTATATTTTCAATGAATTTTTGTTAAAGTGTTAAAATATTATTTAGAAGACTTAGGAGTTGTTTCAATATTTTTGTAGAATTTATATCTGTGCGATTTTCAAAGTTTTTTCTGTCTTTGGCCGTCGCGACTGGATCGTGTACATATTCCCATACTAGCTGATCGCCTGATCCTGGGGTTTTTGTTGCAAATCGAGCTACGGAATCCTCATCATGGACAACTCAGTGTTATAACAGCCCATTTCAAACCAGCAGAGAGATCCACTTGTTTTAAAACAATAAAACAAGTTTTTATTGTATTTTTATTGTATTGTGGTCAATTTATTGAAATTTAATAAATATTATGCACGAGTCAATTCCAGGAGTAACCATCACCCCCCCTCCCCCCCGGGAACACACCTGGGCATTTGATTTGACTGGTTACGATAGTGCACAGTTAATAGAAGAAGTGTGCCGGGACACAACTAGGAGTAGGAGACTAATGCACGGCCCTTGGGCAAGCTGAGAGTGGAAAATGCCCCACCCCTGGGACGATGAATGCATATCATAGGCATATTCATTTAATAGCATTATACTATTAAGCTGCTATGGAATATTATAAAACTTTATTCGCATGGCACAGGTAATAAGTTTTGCAAAGGTGAAACCATTTGTCAAATCCCCGGCCCCTGTACACGTACCCGGGCCCAATACCCGGCCCCTGTACACGTATATGACAGGTAAATTCCTGACCCCTGTGAACTGTCTATTAGGCAAATTCCCAGGGGTGTCGCGGAGGGATGGTTACTCCAGGAATTGACCTGTGCAATTATATAAATAGACATCTTCTTGTTTTATTGTTGCATTAATTTTAATCTGAAAAAATTACAAAACAAAGAAGGTCAAGTGCATGGATAAATTACTTATTTACTTACTAAAGCACATTTTTACAGTTATGTACTTATTTTGCATGAGTGTACATGACAGATTGTTTTAATTAGATATAGAAAGTTATCATTTATAACCCATGGTTTGTTTAAAAAATGCTGGAAAAAATCTAAAAAGTTAGCCAATTGAAATAAATGCACTTCAATAACTTGCTAAACATAGTTAGTTGCTATTATTTATATAAAAACATCTGTCAACATACACTCATGCTTTTCCTACCACTTAAGTCTCCCATGCACTAACCATGTCTCTGCAAAATGTTTTGGATAAAATCCTATTTTAAAAAAGTCAATCCTATACTTGATATGCTGAACATATTAGACATCCATGACATCCCTTGCAGCAATTAATGGGTGCGGATATAGTGCATAGTTCAGAAGCAATATATAACCAACATGGGGCCATCCAGTTCCATAGTCTAGATCAATTGCTATTGCACTTGGGTCCCTTGGATTCAATGGCTCTGGCCGTATTCTTACATTCACTGGTTTATCTTGTTCATGAAGAGTGAGGTATGCCTTTTCCCACAGATGCACTTGAATGGTACAGCCTGGTTGATTTCTTCCTCCTCATCACTTAACTTGTCATCACTTTCTACCCTATCACCTCTTTCATTATCATATCCTTCCTGAACAGGCTCATGACCAGCCAACAACTCAAGTAAATCTCTTTCTACAAAATCATAACAAGAAAATTATTATTTCATGCACCGTCATCTCTAAAATTAGCAATCTTACACAATTAGCACTTTTTTCCATCCAGCAAACCGCCCTATCGATTTTCTAAAGTCGTTTTTTTATTAATTCGGTTAGGGTTAGAGTTGCGGTTAGGGGTTAAAGTAGGGGTAGGGTTTGGGTTAGTTACATAGCCATTTAACACCTCTTCTATCTTCCGAAAATGACATCAGGTCAGTTTGCTGGATGGAAAATAGTGCTAACCATAATAGAACAACACACAAACAATATTTAGATGAAAATTGAAAAATATTAAACTACACTTTGCACATTTAAACAACCATCCACAACTAGATACAAACAGGCATCATACACAGCAAAAATTTATAAAATACATACAAATAACAATACCTTCAGACTCATCTGAAAACCAATGACAATGTCCATCATCAATTGTATTCGCTGTCAACTGATATGATCCCCATCGAAATCCAAAAGCATATGCTGGATGTTTTCATTAGCAAACTCATCAGGAATAGGGTCAAACTAAAGGGTTGAATTTAATATTTGAAATATTACGCCATAATTTGTACAGTGTATTTATAAAATTACAGTACAATATTGAAAACAGCAAAGCGGAAATTTGAAACAAGTCAACTGTATTGCATTGTAGGATACCAACCTTAACTACTGCGGATGTTTTCACGATGATGATACACGGAGATTCCATCCAACTTAAAAAGAACAGCCTTGCTATTGGAAATAACACAATTCCTTCGCGGATTATTTATAAAGCTATAAAAAGACAGCACGTCCCATGCAATTTAGTATAAGGTAAAGTTGGTATAGTAACTCACACGTCATAATGAGGATCGCAACAATACAGCAATAACATGCTATTTTCACGAAGTATTGCAGCCTGACAATCTTGTCTTTCGAATGCTTTCATATTTGTTTACTCAGAGAGATGTTCACTCCACGACAGTCAAAGAGTCATTGAAGCCACGCCTGGAATTAGGCGCTCAAACCCATGATGCTTTGCGGCCTGCTTGTCCGACCTCCTCTGCACTAGATCAATAAGATCATTATTAATACAGACATTTATAGTTCACTGGGACACTGGCTCTCGCCGGCGTCGCCGCTACAATATAAATACGCTCGACCTCGGCATGTTGCCTCTTGAGCAAAATTTCAATTTTATTTTATTGTTTACTATTTATTGAATATTGGGCCATGTAAACCTAGCTCTATCGCGATATAATAATACAAGAATAGGCTAATATAGACTGCGAGCGGTCCCTCCTTTCCGTGGGTTATACCGTGATATAATAATAGTTAATACAAGAATAAGCTATATGACTTATAATTTTATATCAAAACTATCAACTGGCACTTATTCATGTATACATCGCTCCGTGTCTTTCATATGACATAGATATTAAACCACTGTGCTATAATACTATCAACCTCAGATGTAATACACTCTAGTCTACATGATTTCAGCATTTCACACCGCCGCTCATAGTCACCGCTCGTCCATGTCCGCCATTGTAAAATAATAACATATGAGAGCACGTGTATTATGCACGTGTATTTATGTTGCAGGGGGGCATATCATATAATAACAAGTGCTTGAAATGCAACAGTAATTTGGTTATAACTTCTCTAAATGTTGGATAAATAAGTAAGAACATGTACCATCATCAATATAAATATAGATTGTTATAATCTACAAACAGCTATGAACGATTAGTTGGCCAAACATCGCGAAGCTCTAGAAAAGAAAACGTGAAAAAAATATTCGCAAGCTCCCCCCGGATTGTTTACTCTTTTGATCGATCCATAGATCGATGCATCGATCCATTGATCGGTCACTGAATTGAATTTAACCTCATAACAATAGTGCAAAGCAACTTTGCACTAAAAATAGACTATTTTCTATTCTATGGTATAAGCGCCCTGGTCAACAGGTGGGAGAATTGACTGAGCGATGCGCGAAAACTGCTCGGGTTTTTAGCGGGAGAAGAAGATATGAGTGCTTCCACTTGGTTGATTTAAAAAACATAAACAACATGAACGAAGCTTTCGAAAGACAATTTTGCAGCAGCTATATTTAGGCCCACAAATAACCACAAAAATTGGATTCACTGACAAAAATGTTGCTGTAATACTTTGATTTCCTCTATTGCCACATATTTTACAATGTGGTGGGACTTAATTGGGGACTCACGTCCTGTTGTCCTTACCATCGGTCATTTGATTGTGAAGTTAATTAAAAAAAAAATGTAAACTATTAATATCGATTATTTCAGTGCAAAACAAAACAGATAGCTTCAATAAAATGTGAAATTCAAATCATAAGTCAAAAATACTAAAACTTCTTCATTTTTTACAAAGCCAAGAAATTTAATACCGACTTAAAAATACTTTGAAATTTAATGTAAAACAGCGATATTTCGTTGGCACAACCTGTAACATGACAAAATTTGTGTTTATAGAATTTTGAACGAGCGAAAATTGTGTTTAATTAAAAATAATACAAAGTTTACACTTCGGAATTAGGATCATAGAAAAATCTGATTGTTACGTTTATCTGTTTTTTAAATACTTTGAAAACCTAAAATAATATTTTAAAACTATTATAGCAAATACATGGCTGCCAGCCATAAATATTTATTCGGAAGCTCATTTTCTGAGTCGCCTTTTTTCGTATAATCACACCTGCACATGAACTAATTTGCCAAAATTCAGTACTTTCTTCATCTTTTAGGCGAGTTTACATTCTATTAGGCCTACAGTATTAGCAAAAATTAGAAAGAAAAGCACATCTTCTGACCGAATCACATTTCATTGGTACAACATGAATATAAGAGAAAATTAAGGTAAAAAACAAGCAATTTTAGCAAAATACCTCACATACTGAAATTTGACGATGATTGTTGGCATACAGTATCACCCAAAAACCAAATATTTATACTTTGTCCTGAGCAACAAACGCATGTACTGCAAATTTCAAGTAATATTCCATCAATATTAAGTTCCTGCTCGATGTTATTTGCCATCAAAAACGTACATTTTGCATGAAACGTCATTTTCGGCCATGTTTCAGCGAAGAATTCTTGACTGCTAATTTCCCGATTGCGACAAGTAATTGTGTTCTTGATTAACGTTTATTAACGTTTACGTCTGCTAGCTACGAGAAACAGGGTAGCGAAATCCGGTTGTGTTTTGGTTATTTTCACAATTTCTGCTGGCAAAAAGAAAGCGTCTGCGATAAATTTGGACAGCGACGATAATTTTCCCACCTGTTGCACTGTTGTGATTTTGACAGGTGGGCGTGACCATAGGTGTGACTCAAAGAGGCGTTTTTCAAAAGCATAAGGCATGCCGGCAGGCGTTTATTATTACGAGGACCATGAATAAACGCCTGTTCGCAGGCTACCCATCAATTAATCGGGCACATCCCATCATAGGTGAAAGTTCGAAGTATTGATCCTCATGGTGTCAGTGAGAACGAATGTATATGACATTATAATATAAGTGCGATATAATATAACAGACAATTTGATTGGCTAATGCGCGTGCATTGTGATGCATTAATGCAATGTGGTTCGTGGCACTGCCTTGATCTTTCCATGTTTTTTCCCAAAAATATAAACAAAACTATAGCTTTTTTTAAAATACAAAATTTATCAGAAGGCAAGAAGGAATATACCAAGGGAACAAAGCAATTTTATCTATAGTTCTACGTGTAAAAACAGTAAAATTAACAGGCTTGGCATTCGTCGAATTTGATTTTGTCTCGACAAGTTTTGGATTTTGCGTGCAAAATAACCGAGAAAAAAATACCTAAAGCAATACCAAAAAACATAGAAAATGGCAACAACAACTGAACAGAAGTGATTTAGAAAGTACTTTCAATGGTTGTAATAAAAACTGCTAGTTATACTTTCGGCAAAATGCAAAAAATACAATATTTCAAAAATTTAAAAAACTGAGCAACACGACGAATAATGTACGATTTAGCGTCTTTCATGGCAAATCCGGCAGCCCAGATGCTGAAAAACATTAGTAAATTAATTGTGTATCACTGGGGTAATGACCCCAGCATTTTAAACAGTTTCTTCGCAACTTTAGCATCAAAATTTTATCAAAATATTGTATTGTTTTTGTTCCTTCGCTCGCTTAAAAAATCAAGCGACAGTAAAAGCATGCGAGTGACGTCACTGAGTACATGTTAGGAGAATTTCAATGTCGATCTTTTGAGTCATATTTTAAAAGAAATAGAAAAACTCTTCTTGTGGGTTTATGGTGTGATAATGCACTCGGGGAGTGTTGTGAAAATACTCGAGAAGCGTGTAAAACACTCGACTGTGCCTTGTGTTTCATGCTTCTCTCGTATTCTCCCAACATTCCCCGCGTGCATTATCACAACATAAACGCACGCGACTCGTTTTATATTTCTTAAACAGTGTAGCTCTGGTTGATAGACTATAGAAATTCCCTTACCTTTAGTACAAGCACCCAGTATGTTTACAATATTCTCATTCTCACCAACATGAATTAAAATCTTTAGCTCAGATTGCAAATCAAGCAGTTTGCTTCGATCCCAATTGTCTATATAACAAAGAAAAGTATATACACTGTATAATTATTTTCGCTATTAAAGTGCATATGACATGAAATTTCATATTTTCTTGAATGAAAGAACTCTTTAAGCTGTAGTGTAACTATTTTTCAGTTTCTTGTTTTTATGGTTTGTTCCTGAAAGATTTCAATTTGTTTGATATGCAAATGAGTGTGAATGTGTCCGCTAATTTATGACGTCACATTGGTTGCACGCTCTTCAAAATGGTTAAATATCACTGCTATCATCCAAGATGATAATTTCAAACTTCACTCACTGGTAAATGTGATGAAACACTGGAGAAAAATGTGAACTGATATCTACAGTTTTTAGAGTTAATAGATTAATTATAACCAGTTTAAGTTGAGCTTGCAACCAATATGACGTAAATTAGCGGACATATTCACACTCATTTACATATCTAGACTTTCCCAAAGTCCTTTCCAGTTTTTTTCGTGGTTCGTATAGATCTCGTGGCTTTACCGCTCACAGCTCGCTATTCGAGATCGGCTTGTGGTAAGTCTATTACATATCAAACAAATCGAAATATCTCGGGGGAAAACTATAAAAACAAGAAACTGAAAAGTAAGTTATACACTACAGCTTAAAGAGTTCTTTCATTTAAAAAAATAAGAAATTCCATGTCATATGCACTTTAATAAGAATTCATTGTTCTTGAAACTAACAACATGTTACAACCAAAACGTAGATTAATTTGGCTAAACTTTGATTACCAAATTAAACCAAATGACTGCCATCTTAATTGCCAGCTCCGCGCTTAAAAGGTTATTACTCCAACATTTTTGAAACCACATATATAATTTTGTTTACTTTTTTAATTTTCCCGCCTTGAGAAAAAAATGCAAAGCTCAAAAACATATCAAGTGACCACAGCTATAATGGGAAAATGAGGACTGGCGTTCATTAAGAATTGTTCTGTTTTTTATTTAGCAACACTACATGTATATATATATATATATATATATATATATATATATATATATATATATATATATATATATATATATATATATATATATATATATATATATACATATATATATATAAACGTGAACATTTGCAATGTCCAACTAACTCAAACCTTTAATTCTTTTTACGGCTACTTTTGTTACTTCCTTACAATAAACGTAGCTGCTTGTTTTCGTCATGCGATTAAAGAAGGAAAACCTTCGTCGACTTTTTCTTCCTTTCAAAATATCTCTTGGACGAAATGCAGATATACCCATTGCCTCTGCCAGCCAAACTACTCCAAACTCGCCCGAACCAAGTTCACTGACTAACAAAAAATCGCATGTTAACAAACATTATTAAAAATCCTGTAGCATAAGTATATCTACAAAGAAATTAAATTTTTGCTAAACGCCTATTTATTTATTTATAGGCCTGATCGCAGGTTAACGCTCACCTATTTCCAAGTGAGGGGATAGAAATAGGTAATGCGGCGATTTATATTGATAGGAAAATAAACATTAACTTTTTATTTTTTTGAGAACAAGATGCCAACATTGTTTCTCATTGGCAGCCTGCCTCGTACGCAGGCGCTATATGTTGCTGCTATGGCTCGCGTGGCCTTTGCGCGGGCTGCGTGTCATCCCGTTCGCTATCCACTCAACGGCGTGGGAAACCGAAGCGCCTGGTTACAAGGCAGGTTTATTACTACAAATACATATATGCATGCAACGATCCCTCGCCTATATTTCCCTCGCCTATATTTCCCAAAATTAATTGTTTCAACATGAAGTATTCTTAATTACGCCACCACTGAATTCAGGTTCGCGTTGCTCGCTTCATATTAGCCTTGCATGGCAACACGATATTGTCTTTTTAATGTTTTGTACAAAACGGGGGGGAAATAAACTAGAAATACATGCATGCAACAAACCCTCGCCTATATTTTCCAAACATTGTTTCAACATGAAGTATTCGTAATTACGACAACACTGAACGCAGGCTCGCGTCACGTCATGTTAGTCATGGCAACAGGATAATAGACAACTTCATGTTAGACTAATTTTCTTTTGGGCAAAAAAAGTAAATTCTCGTAAAGAACTTATTAAAATTAGTAAAATTGCAAAATTTGGTTACGAAATGTTGTAAAATACAGAAAATATAGCCTTGCAAAGTTTGCATATTTTCAGTATGTTTGTGTTACGTGCGGAAATTTTTACTATTTTTGAGCCGAAAATGGTAACAATTTCTGCACGTAATACAAATATAGGCTACTGAAAGTATGCAAACTTCGCAAGGCTATATTTTCTGTATTTTGCAACATTTCGCAACCAAATTTTGCAATTTTACTAATTTCATTATGTTCTTTCAACTGCTGTGTTTGATTCCCTTGTCGTTACTTAGATTAAAATTTAGTCTAGCATGCAAGTTGTCCATTGTTTTTTTTTTATTTTTTGTATACAAACCTGCAAAAAATAGATGAAATTTGAACAGTTTTAAATACAGAACTATCAATTTCTAAATATATAAAGTAAGTATATTAGTTTGGCTTCAATGGGCTTCATTTTAATGTGAAATTCAAAACGAAACTCTACGTAAAAGGTTTTTAAATGTGAATTGAAATTAACTGCTTTTTACTGATTTTTATAAACTCTTCAACTCGAGCCTCAACTTATTACTCGCACTTTGAAATGAAATAAATTTAATTCGTACAGGACGCTAATGAAAATAATTTGTTTTCCTTTTTGTCATGAACTTCTACAAAAGTTAATTTAACTAAAAAACTTTCGCAAACAATGCATGGGAAAGACTTGAACATCAAGAACAAAGTCTATATTATAAATACAAAGTCATACATAAACAATTGAAACAAACTTGCCCTATACTTTAGGATTTCTCATACTAAATCAATCCTTATAAATTTTTATGTTTAAAAATTGTAAAAAGTTTTACAATTTGTTATGTGAAACAATTTTCCAAGCTTTATACATGTATTTTTTTATATTTTACGCCTTCTCCACTCCTGGCAAACCGCCATATTTTGAGATCAGTGAGATGACCACCCACCGAACCACGCACGGGAACCCACGCCCGCGATCATTGATGAACTTTAGACTTGCTGATGCTTTTGTTTCCCCAGGTGTAAAGAGCCGGGCGGAATTAGTACCCTCGCCCCGGGCTTACGCCCGGAACGGCGCTCCGCGCCGTTGGCTCGGGGATAAAAGTTTAACACTTTTAAATAATTAAAGAACTATCAATATATAAACTTAAGTAGGTATCTTATTTTCCATCCTATATTGGTTCTATTTTTAATTAATGAATTTAATGTAAAATCAACACGAAATGGTTCGTAAATGATATATTTGATACTTCGCAAATGATATGTTTATGATATATTTTCACATAATCATTTTTCTCATGTACCATTGCCGCCGCGCATATCTATAATTATATATATAGTCGTGTTGCCGTTATAACTACGGCCATTTTTATGTACACGTTTTCAACTGGGTGCCACTTAAAGTTGGTGCTTCTGCTGAAAACTGCAATAACTATAAGGTGAAACTATTCCGAACAATAACATATTAATTTGTTCCTTTAAATTTGGTTGTTTCGTATAAAAATTTAGCGTTTTAAAAATATTTTGTCCGGAGACTGGTACTTTACGGAAACTGGGAACATTTCGTACTTACTAAAACTTATTCTTTCTCTTGGAAATTCCCATTCAGCTATAAACGGAAGTTTTTGGAGTTGCTCCTGGATATTTCCATTTACATCCAATGTCTCCATGTAGTCGGGTAAGGGAGGATATGAGAAAAGATAAAAGCCACCATAAATTTTCTTCCTTTTGTACAACACAAAGCATGTCGCCACTGAAATGATCAAGGTTATTATTCCAGTTGGAACGACAACGGAAAGCAAGGTTTTCACTGATGCTGTCGATTTTGTAGGAACATTTGTAGAAAAATTTCCTGACAGTTTATAAACCGTGATCGTCGCAGATTCATCTTTACCAGCGGCATTTATGGCTATGCATCGATACTTCATCTCAGCTTTTACCTGGTTATCAATTCTTAACGAATAGCTACGTGATTCAAGTTTCCACTTGGCGATGTCTTTACCGCAGTTGACAGTGTCGCACGAATGCCAGGTATAGTTAATTTCGGGTGGATTGACTCTCTTCGATAATGTGCAGTTAATGATCATGATCATTCCTTTCTTAAACATATGCATCTCTTCTTGAACTTCAATCTCAGGTTTCGCTGTAAAAAAGCATGATAATGAAAGACTTATTGCAACCATAAATTATATTGCGTTTCAAATGAAAGTTCATGCGGCATATCATGGTTCAGTTTCGAACGTTTTGGTGCCATAATCAAACGCACAGAATTATATTAAGGTTTTCTAAAAATGGGTACTGAAAAACTCAATAAATTAAAAGAAAACAGATCGATTTAGCATGGTCATTGTCAACATTTGATAACCAGCTACTATAGTATAGCTAATAGCTATAGTGCATGTTCGTGACATTTTGCCCCTTATACTCCCTACAAAATTTTGAGGGAGTAAAAAGTTGGGTAAATGAAAAACAAAACAACTCAAGGGTTGGGCAATAAAAATGTATTGTCATTTCCAAAGCATGACTCACTAAAATATTGGAGACTAAAAAGCAATGTCAACAGTCATATGTCAATACCGAAAATGTGAATCAATCAGAGTCACTATTTTGAAACTTTAGACTGCAGAAAATTCCACAATCCGTTATCAAATCAAATTTTTGTACTTTTTAATTTGGTGGTTGGGTCACCAAAATGTTTTGGCACGAAAAACATTTCTCTTCGGTGCCACCCCCGCCATAAATAATGACTGGTCCCTATAATAGAACATGCATGGGGATTGCCGGTACTCACTTATTAATATTACCGCTGAGTTAAGTTGAAGGGAGGTTAGAGAGCATATGACACGTACCTTTTTTCTATTATTACAAACATTTCTGTTGTTTTCGTTTTTAACGAGTGGTTAAAATTTGCTATTTGGCATTCATTCGCCTTACCTAGGACTTGTATTTGGAAAGTTTTCGAATCGTTCCATTTGTCGTTTTCTGCAACCAATTTGTAGAACAGGTTATCTTGAGGAAATTTGAGGTCTTTAATTTCAAAACTTGTCTTCGTAATAGTCAAGTTCCCTTTGTCTGGTTTTTCGCACCTTTGGGCATCCACCAAACACTGAGTTATCAACTGATACTTTACTCCATCTTTAGATCTCCACCATGCAATCTTACACGCTGGTTGAGATGACACGTTGTACCATAATGAAAAATTTTCTGTTTCTTTGCGAACGAACACAGAATTGTAATTTCGGACATGAATTTTGGGTCTGAAACGATCTACATAAAAAAATAATCGGGCCGAGATTTTTAGTCACAGACTAACTGAAACATGCATATATAGAGAGAGTGAAGTCAATCACGATGTGGTCTGGAAGCTCGGCTAAAATCTTTGTTCATACATTCTTTTGCATATGCTTATGCACACTTGTACACAATGAATGTTTGGTATAATTATAGAAGCAATTATCCAATAGCATCGTTTTGTTTCCCTCTGCTTCTCAGGGCCTCATGGGTCCGTGCGAACTTTACAGACGATGAAATCGAAGTATTTGTGTTCACATAACATAATGATAGTAAGAGTAATTTTTCCCAGCGAAAACTGCTCAACTTTTGGTATAAATAGCAATTATACGAAAAGCCAATGAAATGTCTCCCTTTAATTTGGTCGAGTACCGAGTGAAAATGTCTCCACCACGAGAATATAGCGTTGCCGCAAGAAGCTGCAGCAGGTCAATTGATGAGTTAAATCTAGCCCGAGTCTCGATGTTCGTTTTTCGTGGGTGCACCATATTGACTAACTAGAAATATCTAATCACAATTTTATCGATAAATAAGGAAAATTAGTAATTTCAATAATATGAGACATGTATTATATAATATGAGACATTTTATTTACTGGACGTTCGTCGGACTTAAATCCCAACCGGCACGGCTCAGTTCAAGCATGCGTGCATGCATGCAAATTGTTATTAATTGGTTTCAGCGATGTTTGAACAAGTCTAAGTTGAAGATTTATTATAAATAATATTATTTTACACATTAGGCTTACCTTTAAGCTTTATCCTAACCAATTTAAAATCGTAATAGTTGACTATAGGTCGTGTTACTTCACACTCGTAAGTTCCCTCTGCTTCCTGGGTCAGTGGATCAAGCAAAAGATATGGCCCATCCACACTTTCGTGGACATTAAGTGGTTTCGGTTCTCTTTGTCCATCTGAAGCAAGTTTGTACCATGCTAGTTCAAAGTAGTCCTTGCTTAGTTTTTGTTCGTTCTTGCTTAGTTTTTGTTTGTTCTTGCCAAATGTGCATATTAATTTCACTTTGCTATTAATATCGTACAATGTTTCATCTGGTTCCTTTATTATGAAAGCTTTTAAATAAGCATTAATTCCTAAACGAGATACAGGAATCACAATTTCATCATTAATTAAACAACTATACCGACCCCTGGTTATTTTCCAATTTATCTTTGCCACAGAAGACTTAAAGTTATTATATATAGAAGAATTATTAAAGTATTTATTGGCAAATTAACAAACATATACATGTTATTCACTATAAAAATAGGTTTGGTCTAGTTCAGGGTCCAGCGTTCAGCTTTATGTGCACCCCATACCAATATAATAGACGATTGTCACGATATTTAAGTTTTCACTCCGCATTGCTTTGAATTCCTTTATCTGGGTGTAGTTGCATGGTGGATGAGATTTTTATTGTATAATGTTCGATACTTCGATTCTAATATATTACGACTCTAATAGCCATGTGGGGTTATGATAAATAATGTTCATTTTGCCACGAGCAGTTGAGTGAATTTGGAGTTCCAGAAGGGCGTATTACAGTATCATGCTAATCACACCTACTCTATAGTTTCACAATAGGTAACCATGCAATATTGTAGTTAAAGTTTTACCTCTATGAATGTATAAGCTTGTGGTCCTTTCTTTGTTGCAAACTTTGCAGGTGTACTTTCCTTCATCATCCAAAGTTAGGTTTGTTATATTGAATACATTCGTGGCTTCCATTTTTATCCTTTTCTTGTCCGGTACGATTGGTCCCGCTCCGGCAAATGATAGAGTCGCGTTATCTGATGTATCAACAGCGCAATTTACCAACTTCCATTCCCCAATGAGACGGGTGCTATGCCGCCTGACCTTGTCCTTCCATGATATACCTGTAGAGCGAAAACAGGAATTATAAGATCATAACCAAGTATATATACATACATAATACATATTATATACATATATATATATATATATATATATATATATATATATATATATATATATATATATATATATATATATATATATATATGTATATATGTATACATATATATATATATATATATATATATATATATATATATATATATATATATATATATATATATATATATATATATATATATATTGTGATGAACTCTGAACAGTAATAGCTATATTTAGAGACACGCGCAACATTACCATATATGGTATAATGACTTTGTTATTGTTCAAGACAATAGACAAGGTTAAGAGACAATAGACAAGGTTAAGAGACAATTGACAGGGTTTGAGACAAGTGAATTCATATATTTCGTATTGTTTTTTGTGTATAATAAATATTTAGAGAGAGGATTTATATACGAGGACAACTTCGGTATATAGTGGTGCCGTGACCAGGATGTAAACAAGGGAAACAAGTGATATTTTACGGG
>CACRXK020005274.1:15955-28643 GCA_902702795.2 Paramuricea clavata
GTGTCCCTTGATTTCTTTTATCACAATCATTAAGAAGAACGCATTCTGAATCGGCTGGATTAGAGTTGCTGGCACCACATGACCCAGTGACAAGAGCGAGTAATCACAAACAAACAGCCATACAAAAGAGAAGGAATATACCGGGGGAAATCCCTACATGTAGCATTTAACAGATACAGGAGAGATTATTTATAACTAATTGTTATCCACAAAGACGGAATTCATTTTGTAAACCAACTATTTACAGTATTTCATGGATAACTCACCCGTACACGTTGTCTTTATCTTCTTGCTGTTTTAAAAGTGTTGGGCAGTTAATCATAAAACTACTAAATAAGTAGCTGCGTAGAAGTTTGGTCTGAAGTTTGACTGTTTTCTCAGAACAAATTCAAACTTATTGAGCACTAACAAAATAATCAAATATACAACTGTAATTAATATTACCAAATCACAAATCAATAGAGCCGGGATCTTTTTTAAAAATAGAAAAGACATCTTTTGGCATGACATCACGGTGAAAGAATCCAGCTTTAATATTAATTAAATTAAAACACTTTTGCGAGGTCGTCCTCGAGAGGTTGACGCCTAGAAATTTCATATCTTCGGTTCAGTACATGCTATGAAGACAGAAATACCACCATTCGATTCAGAAATAAAAGATTAACTAATGCCGAACGATAGTTATAGTCATTATTAACATTGTAGCGATTTATGGGAGTTTGAAAGTCAAATGCGATCGTATACTATCAAATTACTTCGAGCCTCGAGCTCACAGCCGGACAAGAAATGGAAATACTGTGATAAAAGATGCAAATTTGAAGATACAGGCTTGCAAATAACACTCTAAATAGTGTTTTTGATGGGGATTCGAACAAGACTATTACAAAGACGATATGTTTGAAGGGGTCGAAGTTATTTTCGGCGAAAGGTATGGCTAGTCTATATTTTTGTTCAGACAATCGCGTGAGCTAACCCAACCGGAAATACGACTAAAAAAACGTCAAAACAATGCGACGTTTGCATCGTATGACCTTGCAAATGGCCTATGTTTTTTACAAAAAGCGTGTGCACTATTTATGTGAGAACACGAGTTTATGGGAGGGGGAGAGAAAATATACTCGCTATACTTATCGCGGCATATCCCTGATAAAATATAATTGAAACCAAATCTGCCAAATCAGCGGCACCGGCTATCGGGCATTACCTGAACGATAAGCGACCGTAAACAGTGTGATTTAGACCTAAATGCTTTCAGCCAATCCTACAGCTTTAGCTAAGGTAGTTTTATAGGCCTAGGCTTGTTTACTCGAAGAAATAAACGCTTTTGACGAGCTTTTTGGTTATTTATTGAACTACATGACTCGACGCTGATTATATTAACATACGGTTATTCCGGTCAAATAGGGGTTACGAAAAAATTCGTCAAATATTCAATTCTAAGTTGCCCCAAAATTTTATTTGATCAATAGCAAGCGAAAACATATTTCTTAGATCTGGTTATGAATTTTTTGTCTGAATCGATGTAACAATGGAGATATTCGCTGCCTAATATGGCATATAATAAAGAGGTTCGAAAATAATAAACATTAAGAAAATCTGTAAAATATTCACTTTTTACAGAAATGTCTCTAAATTTCGTCTGCTAGTCAATAAATATCTCTAATTTATAAAACAAAATCATGTTTTGTGAAATATTCCCATTAACGCGCAAAATAGAGCGATTTTGGTAGTGCCGTAAAATGACCTCTAAAAATCGAACGTGACCTGGGAAAACCAATTTCGACGTCTCTCTCCTTCAATATTTATCCGATCGAAATAAAACTTTCACAACATTAATACTTCATATAGGCCTATATTCTGACAAAGTTTGAAGGATTTTGAATTTTCTCATTTTACACGACTTACCTGAATATTACAGACAATCGCTCTTAAGCAAGTTTTTTTGGGGGGGACGAACCTCACGCCGAAGGCGTGAGAACGTCTAGGAGGGTCCGGGAGCATGCACTTCCGGGAAAATTTTGAAATCTAGGGTCCCTGAATTGCGATTTCAAGCATTTTGGGAGTGAAATTCCGAAGAGTTCCGAAGATTATAAAGTACATTGAAGACATGAATTTTTCCAGACATTTGTACTCGGAATTAAATAAATTGGAAAAGTCACCTTGAAAAATAGGAGGAGGGGTCAGTGTCACCTCATTTCCTCTCTGTGATGCTGGGGGGGGGGGGAATCGCAATGTGATTTTGATCAGATATGTTGCATTTAAATCATTTTAGGTTCTATGAGACACCATTTCCGCATTCTCAAAATTGCGTTGCTTTTTCATACGATACAGAATAAATCTGAGAAGAAATATTCATGCTATGATGATGCATACATGTATTTAACAGTTAAAAATCTAAACTAAATCTATTCTTCTTGGAACCAGCATTTTATCGGATTGTTTGCATGAAATCTATCGCTATTATGAAATACTCGGTGAAAATTATTTCCCTGGGGGGGCAATTGCCGCCCCCCCAGATATATATTTAAAAAAAGCACTGGCGAGGGTACTAATTCCCCCCGGCTATTTACACCCGGGGAAACGAAAGCATTACCGGAGTATAAAGTTCATCAAATATCGCGGGCGTGTGTCACCAACGGTGTTGGGTGGGTAGTCATCCTCACTGACCTCAAAAATATGGCGGACTGTCATGAATAGCGGACACTGATTCGTCCAATTTAAAGTTTGCATAAACGACTGCATCACGACAGCGAAATAGCAAACATTTCTTGATTTGATGATTCATGATTGATAAATTTCTTGCGAATATATTTCATTTTTACTCGCATTTTTGCAATATTTTGTGAATTCCAAAAGCTCTCTCAGAAAGAAACTGCGAAAGAATCGGCTAAAGGAAGGGAGCCGACGTTAACGAAGGTAAGTTTGTTTTAAATATATAATTGATTTTATAATGGTTTTAAAACCCGACGGCCTTTGCGTATATGAAACAACTAAACAAGACAGAATATAATTTCAGTGTATCTTTAATATTGATTCACTTTTTTATTATATTGAATTTTTTAAATAAAAAAGAAAGCAAAGTTATTTGAAATAATTTGAAAGAATTTGAAAGAATTTGAAATAATTTTATTGCAAACTCAAAGTTTATCGATAAAGCCATTTAATTAAAGGCAGTTTAGTTAAAGAGCACTTTAAAACGTTTTGCGAAGCGTTTGTGGTTGAATTTTACCTTACATCGAGGCTTATATTACGTATAATAACATACCTAACATATATATGTTGGGAAATTAATAATTTTGTAATTAAAAGTGATATTTTTAGGCGATTGTAAGAATATTCTTAAAAAATTATCTTGTTACCATGACAACTATTTTAGAACTTCATGTTCGGAAAATACAATGGTTTTGTCAGCAAGGCGAGGGTTTCTGCATCGGCATGCATTTTCTAGTTTTATTATTATACGTGAACAGTCAGACCTCATATACGTCAACTCATTACCAGACTGCTGAAATTTTCAACTTTTATACTGTCAAATATTAGGTACTTTGAAACGTGAAATCAACGTGAATGATCTATTCGTTAACAGCGCTAAATTGGAGATTTTCTAGACTAAATAGCTACGTTGATTTTTAGATAAGGAACTGTAGAAACGCAAAGAATATTTACCAGAGGGATGTGTGTTTAAAATTCGGTTTCTTGCCCCGTTTTTTTAACACACACACTTAGGTAAGGTGCTTACATGCAAATAACTATGCTGACATAAAGTACAAATATTTTGACAGGTATTTCCATAATATTTGCATCACACACGTAGCAACAACTCTTCTGGTAATATAGCCAACTGCAAAGAGACTATATACGGTATATAGTCTCTTTGCAGTTGGCTATATATAGTTGAGAACAATAAGTAACTCGAGAAGATGGACAGTTGTGGGATTTATAGAAAAGATGCAAATTTGAAGATACAGGCTTGCAAATAACACTCTAAATAATGTTTTTGATGGAGATTTGAACAAGACTATTACAAAGACGATATGTTCGAAGGGGCCGAAGTTATTTTCGACTAGTCTATAGTTTTGTTCAGACAATTGCGTAATTTGATAGTATATGATCTTGTTTGACATTCAAAGGCCCATAAATCGCTACAATGTTGATAATGACTATAACTATCGTGAGGAATTAATATATCTTTTGTTTTTGAATCGAATGGTGGTATTTCTGTCTTCATAGCATGCACTGAACCGAAGATATGAACTTTCTACCCGTCAAGCTAAAAATACTTATATGTTATATCTATATAATCATGCCTGCTTTAGTCACATAATGCCGGTTTTTCTTAGAACTTTAACATTTCCTGCATCTCGAAATTTTATCAATAAATCCTGAAATTTGCCGACTGCATGTAGGCTATCTTGAAATATTTTAGCAATTTTCCTCATTAACATTCAGTACACATCAGCAAGTAGTTCTACCCAGTGTTCAGTTAAGATGAGCTACAATCCAACACTTTGTGGACAAACCCACAGACATTGGCCTCGAATGGCATTTCTCTAATTACTCTAAATAAATATCTCCCGCTCCCCCAAGTCAATGTTGAAACGAATTTTTCATCAAAAACATCAAACGTATATAATGGGGATATGCAACATTGAAGGGGGGGGTAATGCTTGTATAGTCAAGTTTTAGCTGTTTGTTTGGATTTTTGCAAAAATGGAACAGGTGTCCACATGAATTTTGGCCTAGATTGTAGCTCAACTTCGCTCTCAAATTGTGGCCGCAACTCCTGTATGAACATTGAATTGATGAACACCTGATCTCTCGACAGTAATTTAGAACTGTTAATTAATATAGCACTTGAACATTTCTAAAAACTTATTTACTGTTAATCTTTAATACGGTACTTTGAGGTAAAATCGAATTCTTAAAACGTTCAGTTCTACAAACATAATTATGATATTTACATATCGGTCTTTAGATCATATTCAGATAAAATTGTTTGCGGTAAAAGATCTTTGAGATTTTCATTGTCAATATTCTTCTCAAAGAAATGTTCGCATAATTTTTCTCGGCGATCTCTCAGCGACGTGATGTTAGTCGTGATCAGCGCTTTGTCATGCATACTTTTGCGTTGGAAGGATGATTCTCAACGCACGTTTTTGTATTTTTTTCAATATCTTCACATAAATATTGTTGGATATTGTAATGCCAGACCTGGCACGCGTACTACAAAACAGCTCTAACTTAAATAGGATCATTGGCGACGGAACGGAAGGATTTAGGGGGTATAGCCCCCCCCCCCCTCCAAATAAAAATGAATTAAATTCAAATTTTGAATTTTACACTTAAATAGGAATTATGTTATTATAAAAAGAGTCAGAGGCACCCGACCTAATACGTAGCATAGAACGGTACTCACACAAACAAAAAGGTTCGTCGATTTCGAATATGACGTTGAATTTTAAGGCATGATGATATATTTAATTTTGCTTAATTTGATTTGAAAATACTCGTTTGAGGTGCTTGTTTTGCTTGACGAGTGTTCGAAATAGTTTCTAACAAACTATTGCCATGAATGTTGTCGGGAACAGAAACGCAACGAACAATGCAAAGCAATAACGAAATTTTATAAACAAAGTTTTGTTCACTAGGCATAAAGGCATGAACAGTCTATACCCTAAACTCAACCCAATAATGTACCCTAAAGCACAAACGATTCTCAATTTCCGTCGACTGATGGCAGGTTTTAAAGGATGTACAGCAGCACGATGTCGACAAACCGAAATAATCAACATCATACATATTTCTGCAGTGGCAAAGAAGAAAACGGTGTTATTAGCCACGCAAACTGAGAAGGAACTACCTAAGATCCCGATCCTTCACCGGCTTCACGTTCTGTAGAAGCTATTAAAATTAGGACGGCAAAGATTATCAGAAACCATTACTCTTCAACAAACGTTTCTGTCTGCATATGGAAACAATAGCCAAAGTGTTGCAAAGAATGCCAGCTATTCGCCTTGTTTCGTTGAAGCTAGAAAAATTTCGACTTTTATTTTCCATATTGTGCTTGAAGTCCAACTTTTTGCATCCACGGTTCTGAGCAAAATAATAGATGCGACTGAATTTGTTTCGATATATGCAATAAGATATAATTAGCCAACCAGCTTGTTTCAATGGTTATGCCTGACTAATCTTTCTCTTTACGAACTACAGCACGGAAATACATAATACACTCTTTTGGAAGGTATGTTGTCTTGACGATAGAGTCTCGTTTTCGTGATTGGCACGTGGGTTTAACTGATGTCAGATACGCGAAAACGGGAAAAAATTATACTTATTATAGCAAAAGTTACGTACTTTCAGGAAAGGATTATTGTAATATCAATTATGATACATTTAGAATGTATTCTCGTTCCTGATTGGCCAAAATAAAATAAACAAAATGGCTCACAGTAGATTTGCTTCGTTGGATGAAAACGACCTGTCAAAATTATTAGCAGATAAAGACGGTGACAGTACTAAGAAAGCCACAATAGCGTGTTTAATAGTTGTGTGAAATTTTAGTGAAGTTGAAAACACTAAAAGAAATGTTGTTGGTTCAAGTGAGGCCAAAAACTACTGTTAAAAGTTATTTTAAAGTAACGTTAGGCGGAAATTTTATTTTAAAACTATAAAAATATAAAAAGTTTAAAAACTTCTTAGCTTTCGTCGTCTACGACATCATCAGAGACAAAGTGAGTTATTTGTGAGAACAAGTATAAATACTGTGTCCTGAATTAGAATTACAAAGTATGTACAACGACGAAAGCTAAGACGTTTTTAAACTTTTTATATTTTTATAGTTTTAAAATAAATTTCCGCCTAACTTTACTTTACTTTTAACAGTAGCTTTTGGCCTCACTTGAACCAAAAACATTTATATAATGCTACTGAAGGACAATTTTGTACGTTTGCTAAAAGAAATGTTCGTTTTCTACTTTATTGCAGTATTTTTGTAATATACTTGAAAACTTAATAAACTTCGTTTAATTGTTTAATACTGACACTTCTGATATCTTTAAAGGTATAGATAGATAGAACAGGTTAGGTAGAACAGGTTTAGTCAAATCGTAAATTACAGTTGGTATAACTGAATTGCTTACGAGTATTTACAATTGAATTATTTCATACAAAGAACTAACTATATTTACAATAAAAACTATAGGCTATAATTAACACGAAATAAAGTTAATATTAAATATAATGAAGGAGTTCTTAAAACGTTCTGTTCGAAACTTAGGGACTAAAAATTTATGATATTTCCTTAAGGAATATGTACACCCGTTTTCCTCTGGAATCATTTGATGTCGTTTGTACTTGGTATCCGAGTGTGCTTGAAGGAAAAGTTTTTTACATGCTGTTTCGTAAGGTTTCTAAATTGGTAATTCGAGCGCCTCTTCATAAGAGTTTTCAGGAAATATCATTCTTAGACACCGCCTTTGGATCCTTTCGATATCTGAACTCAGGTACTGCAGGAAGGAGTTGTGGAAAACAGGTGAAGCATATTCTAGCGTCGAACGAATACAGGCGCAATATATTTGGATCAAATCTTTGACAGGAACTTGCGCTCTTTTTAGTTGTGTTATTAAATGTAGGCGTTTGCTAGCTTTTGATATAATGTTATCGATATACATTTTATATTTAAAATCATTGCTGACGGTAAGACCAAAGGTTTTTGCACAACTAACAACTTCGATTTCTTTGTGGTTTATGAGAATAGGATGGAGGGAGGTATTTTCAGTTGGTCCTCGTGAGAGGTCGATTCTTAACTCTTTGCACTTTTCCTCATTTAATTCAGCCATATTCGAAATTACCCACGCTTGTACTGCGTCAACTGATTCCTGGATACGACATTGATCTTTTTTAGAAACTATTTCAGACAAGGTCGTGTCGTCGACATATTTCCACAGACTTTCTCAAGATGTTGTTGTTGGTGTAGTTAAGTCGTTGGTCATTAATATATACAGCCACGGGCCGAGCTTTGTTCTTTGCGGCATCCCTGAGCGAACGTTACTCCAGTCGGAGAAACAACCATTACTTAATTTAACCCTTTGCTTCCAATTAATTAGGAAATCGATAACCCAATTAGCTATTTGAGGTGAAAGGTTGAGGGATTTCAATTTACGAATCAATTGATTATGATCAAGCAGATCAAATGCTTTGTGAAAATCAAACAGTACTATGCGAACCAAGTTACCAGTTTGATCAGCAGCTTGTAGCCATTGGTGCAGCATTGAAACAAAGGCCCGACAGTAGTGGACGACCGGACAACAACGCCAAATTGTTTGAGGCCCAGGATCTTCAAAATAGCAGATTTTAAATGCCTTTCTAAAATAAATTCTTCTGCTAACTTCGATAAAATTGAGGTTAGTGAAATCGGACGATGGTTTTGTTAATGTTAGTTATTTGTGTTTCTTTTGGAATTGGGGATATATTAGCGCTTTTCCATATTGAGGGCAATTTTCCTTGGTTGTAGGAACAATTCATGATTACACTAACTGGGTAAGCAAGGATTTCAGCATAGGCTTTGTAAATCCAAGGAGAAATGCCGTCAGGACCCAAAGATTTACCCGGATTAAGGGATTTTAGACTTTTGTACGTGTCGAACTCGTTTACTTGCAAATATGAAGTATTTAGGTTAAATATTTCAGATGCATTGTTAGTTTGAGCTTGAATCTTTGCGGAAACGTCAAGTGGAGTATAAGCTTGTTGTGGATCCAAAAATGAATTGTTAATTGAATTTGCGTCATCTTCAGGAGACATGTGGTCAAAGTTATCAATTGCGCTAGCAAGAAGCGAGATTAGGTCACTGTGATTGTTTACCTGTGAATGCCCACTAATTCGTTTGACTTTCCTCCACCAATTCTTTGGTCTGGAATTTTCTAAATTGTGTACTTTGGACAAATAATATTTGCTCCTACGTTCCTAGCTTACGATTCCGATTAACCAGATTTCGATTGTACTTGAATATTGTTACATTTCCCCCTGCTAAGGCCATCTGACGCTTCTTAATCTGTGATTTCAAATCCGTGGTCATCAACGGTGCGTCGTTACTATGTATCTTTATGACTCTTTCTGACGTAATATTATCTAACCAGTTATAAAATCTTCAAGTAACTTAGCTTTGTCTTCTACTGAAAAAACAGAGTGGAGCACTGACCAATCGATTGAGGAAAGATAACGACCAAGTTGCTGTTTATTAGATGGTCTCAGATCCCTGCATTTAATTTTAAAGGGTTTTCTCTTGACTTTCAACTGAGGTTGGAAAGTTATGGTACAGTGGTCTGAAAGGCCAAACGGGGGGAACTTCTCTGGTTTTTCATAAAAGGTGGAGAGGTTAATTAGTATTAAATCTAAAGTATTTTGGGCCCGAGTTGGAAAGTCGACAACTTGTTTTAGTTTGAACTGCCGTTTAATAGATGAGATATCGACGTGGTTAAAATCTCCTGCTAAAAGAAAAGCACAATTGGGAATTTCACTCTCGATTTCTGAGAGGGAACCAATTAAGTACTCGACCATTGTTTCATCATTACTGCTAGGAGGGTGATATATCGTTCCAAGAACAATACAAGGTACTCCACGTGGGAGTCTTTTTGGGCGAATTTTGAGCCAAAGTACCTCTTGGTTACTTGATTCAAAGGAATTAAGCCGATTACAGTTTATCTCTTCTCGGATAAATACAAAGGATCGAATGCGATCTTTTCGAATTACTTTGTAGCCTGGAATATGCATGAATGACGTTGTCCGTGATGGAGTCCCTTTGCCACGTTTCAGTAATACTCGCCAAGTCTAGGTTGAGATCCAGGACAAACGAGCGTACTTCGTCTATCTTAGCGGCTAATGACATTATGTTTGTTAACATCAGACTCGGGACGAAATTCTTACTGCTCTTCGATGTTGGATAACTTTTCCCATTAGGGGAGGAATATTTGTTTGTGTTAATGGTAGTAACTTTTTCACGCCGAATGGTGATCAAACTGTTTCTGTGTCGTTCATGTCGACCATAACATATCAATCTTGTGAGTTTACTCTTTCGAGTATAGTTATTCGTACTGGTATACTCTTATCATTAGACCCTCCGCTCGGGGGATTCGGCGAAATATTACATATAAATATCATCACTGAGGGTAATATTTCGCCGAATCCCCCGAGCGGAGGGTCTATAAAATATATTATACGGAAAAATAAAAGCCTCCAAGTTGATAATTAAAAACTTGACACATACCTTCGTGAATACGATGTTTTATTTTCGGATTAACGCAAGTATTCGTCGCTTTTCTTTCAAATCACATATCGTTTGGAATATTAATGACAACATTTTTCAAAATTTTCTTCAAAATTTTGAAAAAGCCCCAGTTTTTACGTTTAAAATTTGATTATTCATTACTCATCTATTAATACTATTTATATTTTGTCGGCCATGTTTTTGTCATGCGTGTTGTCTCGCGCGGTCTACGTGAATAATGTTCCACGCCATGTTCCTCGGGGAACATGGGGTGGAACATTGTCAAAAGGAACGCAGGCTCGCTAATTGATGACGTAAGGCGTGATATCGCGATTAATTTCATGCTCACGAGGCACAAACTAAGCTTCCTGATTGGCAATTTGAATTTGAGGTATAATATTAGCCATTATACGTACGTGGAACAAATTCCCGAGGGGATCTTGGTATTTGCTGTGCAGAGCTGTTGAAAAATTTCGCGTGTTTGTAACTCACGCGTATTGGAAATTTCCCATCTCCGGTAATGTTGGATTTTCGCTCAGTGGGACTTTTACTTTGCCATGAATTACACTTGACATGCTTTGGCCAAAAACCATCAGTTGGAACAAATGGGCATATAGGCGATGGGATATAAACTTTAGCAGAACAAGTTCCTTTACGTCGACTTACAAATAAGGAGATATAAGTAGGCGTTACCTTTTACTGTTCTAGATATGATCGAATCTGATCCTCCTTTACCCTTTCATGAATTACAGATAAAAATAATTTCTTTATCCCCTTCCGTCTTCGATTCACCGTCTTCAATAAAATAATTATTGGATTCGGCATGACATCAAGAATTATCCCAGAAGTATACTTTATTTTTGAATTTAAATAGTCCATTGATATATCGTAAGTCTGCACACACGCCGAGCACGAATTTAAATCCTGACCGGTTTGTGTAAAGTCTGTTTAGTAAAGACTGCCGTTTGGAGTACAGTCATAGATAAAGTTTAAAGTCGTGGATATATTCACGGTTGATCGATTCAAGAAGAACTGTTTTAAAATTAGTGAAAAGCTTACCATCATCTAGATACAATAGCGTGTGTTGCTTTGCAAGAAAACTTAGCTTGTTTGGAAACGAATTCTTCCGGGTGATTCGCATTTCTTTTAGTAAGAAAACGTACCATGTTTGATTTTGAATTTCGCAGTATTTTTTTAAATTTGTTAATTGTTATTTAAATTATTAACCGTTAATTAGATTAAAAGGTCATGGAAGGTGAAAGGTCAATTTCCTTTAACTTCCGTTCTACTTCCGGTCACGATATCGAGTTAAGTTCCGTCACCAGTTGTTGCGGTGCACATCGAGCGAAAGATTTCCGGCGTTTCATCCCTTTCTTATTTATTTACGGGCTACACCCTCGGCATCCTTTCGTAAGATGTTCGGAAATTGTCGTTGCGATGCAATGATATTTGAATTACATGAAGTAAAAAGCATGATATTATCGAAAAAATAAAAATCAGCTAATATTGATCCTTGCGATATGCGATATTGGTTGATGACAAGGTATTTATAAGACTTATAAAACACAATCGTACTTTTCTGCCCCCTGTGGTACTAAAGCTTTATCTGTGACACATCTCGTATTACTCAATAGATTTTGAAGCACCCGTATTGTCACGTGATTGAGAAAAACAACATAATTTGGCCACGCCTCAGCTCCAAACCCTCTCCTATATTAATTATGGCCGCCGCGGCTTGGTTTTGAACCCGCGACCTTCAAATTACTAGATCGACGCTCTACCAACTGAGCTACACGGTCAGACGAATTTAAGACTGAAAATTATGAACTATATATACTGAATGTCCTAAACATACTCGTTTATATTAATTCAGCATCGAACAATACTAGTTCTGTAAGTGTTATGTATATGTTATGTTGTGAAATGTTCACTCGGTAATATGATAAGAATAGAATTATTGAAATGTTCTCGAGTGAGATATATCATAATTTCCAGACCGCGCGCAAGCAGAACATTTTACCTTTCAGTATATAGTTCATAAATTCGAGTCTTAAAATAAAAAACATTCCTTATAATTTCCAGTCTTAAAATCCAAAGTCGGAAACCTTTATGACATTCAGTATATAGTTCATCATTTCCAGTCTTAAAATCCGTCTGACCGTGTAACTCAGTTAGTAGAGCGTCGATCTAGTAACTCGAAGGTCGCGGGTTCGAAGCCCAGCCGCGGTAGCCAATGTTTTCTGCTTGCGCGCTGTGTGGGAATTATGATATATCTCACTCGAGCACATTTCATCCTTATCATATTACCGAGTGAATATTTCACAACATTATATATATATATATATATATATATATATATATATATATATATATATATATATATATCTCTCTCTCTCTCTCTATATATATATATATATATATATATAT
>CACRXK020005275.1:0-12124 GCA_902702795.2 Paramuricea clavata
TCTCAACTTGGATCAGTGCTCTATAAACGACTAACGGGCTAACAACAGCAACAATTAAAATTCTCAATCATACCACGAAGAAGGCGATGTAGCTCAGAAAACAACGCCGGTAGGACCTGATATTAAAAATAAGACTTTTGCCGGCGAAGCAAGTTGGCAGAACATCTTGGCTGTCAACAACAAGCTTTCGAATACATGACTGGTTTGGCTGTTCTTTCAGCGTCGTGTGTGTCCAAAATTCGTCAAAGATCAGTTTGATGAAGCCCTTTCAAAATACTGTTTGTTTGATTTATTTTCTGCCATAAAGCAGAAAAGAAAAGAAATTCGACTGAATAAATCGATAATGGAATTTGTTACGTGTGGACGGGAATCCCACAGTTTAGATAGGTTTTGTGTCAGGCCCTATTCTGTGATTAGGGCCTGAACTTCAGGTTAGTGATCACGTGACCCGGCCTTCCTAACCATGTTTATTATTTCTATTAACTATGGATTGATTCACGCTCAGGAACTAAAGATAGATCTGCTTGGCTGAAAGTTATGTGGTAAACAAACCTCGCATTTTTTGGCTGAAAATTTTGCACTCAGGTTTGAGTAAGTACTAAGACATCGTCGTTCTCTACGATGTTCAATAATTTGATGTTCAATAATTTGTTATATGAAAATATTGCTTTGCCTTTGTAGAGTTGCAGACTAAGTTGTAATTGTATAAATCCAGATAATTCGTAAAAAGCCACTAATTGACATGTAATGTGATAGGTGACACTTAACATAGAAAGGAAAGTGAAAAAAAACTAAATATAACGTCATTTAATAATTGTTTGCCCCTTTTGCTAAAATTTTATCATTGAATCAAGCCTTAAATTCATGAAGTCGGACGGTTTGAAATATGTGATAATTTCAGACAATCCTGGCAAAAATTGTTGTGGACACCGCTTGCGTCAAACAGATGTATTTCTACAGAATTAATCCCCAGAAAATTTCTCCCTCTCCTACTCCCAATTCAATGTTGGTGAATGAAACTTTTAAAATTTAACTGCGAGAAACAACATTGAATAGGGGGCAGGGGGCGACAAATTTCATGAAAGAACGTCTCAATGTTAATATGGGCGTTAGAAAAGTTAGGTGTCCACATAATTTTTGCCAGGATTGTAGCAAAGAATTTTTGCATGCATTGCAAATTAATTAAAATTTGTTCTAATTTGACCACTTCTATGCAGTTTCTTGATTAATAAAAGATTTTTGCTTTCCATATTGGAGATTTCGCAATCAAGACTTCACATTGAAACAAACTTTACTAGCGCTTGCTTCTAAGGGTCGGTTTTTCTGGCATGACGCTGTCTGTGCTCAATTGTAATTTCTCAAATTGATTAATAATTCATGAGCAATTCAGCCAATGATAATCACCTATTTGATCACAAGATGCCATTTGGATACTTGATGAAAGCATAGTTAATAGAATAGATGGTTTGGAAACTCATTAGAATAACAATATAACTCATTATCTATGTTAGTCAACGTTTATTCATGAATCTGGTCCTTCGCCGTCACGTGTGTATTGTATTTTTACCCAACTAACCAATAGCAATGTTTTAGGAAAGTTACCTATCCGTCGTGACTCGAACAATAAGGTAAATTGGAAATTGCTATTGGTGGATTTGGCAAAAATACAATACACACGTGACGGTGAAGGACCACATTTATGAATAAACGTTGACTAACATAGATAATGAGTTATATTGTTATTCTATGAGTTTCCAAACCATCTATTCTATCAACTATGATGAAAGTTACTAGTGTTTTCATGAAATATCTTAATTACGCATGGAAAATTACTTGAATAGAATTCCTAATTACGTTATGCTTGGTTAAGAATTCTATTCAAATCAGCAAACGAAAACATTCTGTTACGTCTCGATTCATTTGAGAAGCCATTTACACAACTCGAGCTCGTGTCTCACCGGGATATCCAAACACGCGAAAACAATGTATGAAAACACTCGCGCTTCGCGCTCGTGTTTTCATACATTGTTTTCTCGTGTTTGGATATCCCGGTGAAACACTCGCTCTCGTTGTTCATATATTACTTGAAATGCTCTCTCTGCTATAACGTTTTACGCATATCATGGGCTCATTAGGGAGTTAAGCATTCAAATTCAAACATGCGGCACTAGGGCTTGACTTCAAAAGGTACGATTGAAGGCCAACATAAAAGCGTTTCTTGTTTGTGTGTGTGTATGCGTAGAATGATAACAGTATGCATATTGTTAACATTGACAGCAAACGCAAACCATAGCGAAGACTATTATTAACACAACGGTGCGCACTTAATATGAAAAACGGTATTAATTTTTAACAATATGAAGATATCATTGATGTTATGTTCACAAGCGAAAACTATAGCAGATATGCAATATTTCATGTGCAATTTCCGAATGTGACGTCTTTGAAATCGTAGGACATTGTTGTTACCTGACCAAAAAAGAGAGGGGACGCGAAAGATCGATAATTGGGGGAGAGAGAGCACATACAGTGTATTCATATAATCGTGTTTTGCATTATCAATTTCTCTTGAAATCAATTGTTTTTAAGGTCTGCGAACACGAATATATGAATGTGTGCCCCCTCAATTATTGTTCTCCTGCGGCCGCTGAAAGAATGTATCAACTATAAGAAACGACACAAGTTGATTTTAAGCTCTCCTTTTATTTCTTATTAAGAAGTTTAAAAGTTAGAATACAGTTTTTCGATTCTTGGAGCCTTCATTTAGCAGGTCCTATAAAGGTGGAAAGAATATAACTTTAAATTTAGCACAATTCAGGCATAGTTGAAATAATGTAATTCAAGCAGGTGTTGAGCTTTTTTTTCTCACTAATTTCATATTGAAAAAATCGCATGCTTGGATAACACCTGCACTGTCACCTACTCCACTCAAGCATTGTTTATACCCTCCTTGTATTTAAGCTGTTAAATTTGCCATAGAATTTTTCAATTCAGAGTTTAGAAAAACGCAGCATCAGATAAGAATTTATACACTGTTAATGTCTGCCGTCATGTTGAATATTCATGCAGGATTCTTTTCAGGCTCTGCTTATGTTTTTGTTAATTTGCACTAGCTACTTTCATGTAAATTATCAGAAAATAGACGCTAAATATCAGGGGCCGGTTGTATCAAAGGCGTTTAGCTTAAACGGTGGATAAGTAAACAAGTACGATCGTACTATAGTGGACCAGGAACTGCGTGACCCAGTTTCGATCTTGTGCAAATCGTTAAACGTTCAAAACCTTCGAGATTTTGACTTGATAAACAAATAACTAGACACTTGTGAAACTAATGTTCTCGAAGTTTGCAACGTAGACTGAGTTCGCTAAATGTTTTGCTTTAATTTGCATGGTCATGCAAGATACACTTTATACGGGCAAAATGTGTCTAGTGCCGTGCGTATATAGGTGTAAATCTGGACAAAGCATAGATAACTAAATGCGCACTTTTCAAAAGTATTTCCTCGCATTTGAATTCGATAGATAAGTTAAATGTCCCACAATATTTAGAATAAACATGCCGTGCCTAAGTCGGCTAACTTTTTCTGTACATCAAATTTTGCCTTGCCGTGCCTGCCATTAATTACAAAATAAGTTAAGGTAACAAATTATCTGAATTGTTGCCAGGTTAATGCAATTTCATCTCGCTTATAGTCATGGCTTCATAACTGCATGCTTGTGCTAAAAACAAATTTTCATGTCTTTGTTTTTACGGTTCACGACGATTTGCCCATTCTTGGCATCGTTGGTTGCCATCCGTGACATTACCAGAACAACAAGACTTCTTACAATTTTGCATCATATAGTGTACATTAGAATGACGACAATACCCTTCTGAGGCCCAGGCTCTACAGTTTTCATCCTTATCGGATAAACATGCTGGAATGGAAACGAGAAAAACGAAAAAACCTTTGGGACACGTTCAATCATTACTATATATTTGTTTAAAACGAAATTGATATACAGATTTAGCTTGCCAACGGCAACGTTCCTCGCTCGTTATTTTATTTTGTTCCTTATTCTGGTCTCAACTTTGTAGACAAACTATTCTGACTATTGATGCAGATGCTATAATCTGAAGATGGACTAAAGCGCTGTTGTGTCTACACAAATTATATATGTACGACAAACTTCAATATTTTGCCAGTGTAGGTAGCGGATAACAACATTAACAAGCAGCAAGAGTTCTACTCACTACCTAAACGATACAGAAAGATTTGACGTTTCGAGCAAAGGTCCTTCGTCGGAAATTAATGTAACTTTTGCTGCTTATAATACACTGTAATAATGTACAACGCCATGCACAACGGCCTGCGCAGCTTAGTGTGCTTTCACATGGTACGAATATTGTCCTTTACCGCATTACCAGAAATTTCAGATATGGTTGCCCTCACTTTGTGAATAAATTAACTGTACATGTCAATATGTTGCCGTGATAGTTATTATAATTTGAATAGCAGAGACGTAAAAAAGTTAGAATTTCTCGCCTTCAAAAAGTGAGGGCAACCATGTCTGAATTTTCTGGTAATGGATTCGTATTCTGGCGTGTGAAAATTACTGCTGATGTCACAATTTCTCTCATTTTGTCGTTTATGACAAAATTTGAAAGGCAGCCACTCTACGTGTGATTAATCAAACACATACACCTGATTACGAATCGCGAAGTGGAAAAACTGCAGCGTGTAAATGTAGCCTAAAGTTTATAATATATACGGGGTTTTTTAGTTTATAATATATACGAGTCAGGAAGTAAGAAAGTATCTAGCATATATTTAAAAGTATAGAAATAATGATTGCTTGAGATCTTTTTTGAAAATAATGTTCTATGAAAAACTTTCTCGAAAAATTATTGGTATATACGTGAATATACAGTCATTGAAATGATACTCTAATGTGATTAGTTTAGGTTCCGGCAGTGCAATTTATCACAAACAGCATTTCAAAAATCTGTACAGCAATGTAACAATGCGTAACAAGTCACAATTTCTAAACACATCAATAAATGAAGAAGAAAATGAAGAAAATTCAAAGGAAATTGATACTTTATTAGTGTTTTGAAAGTAAAAAAGAATTTTAAAATTGTACCCACTATATTAATAAAAAGAGTCGCTTCGCGAAGTTCAGAGCAATTTTAAATTTCTTTGTATGTGTGCATGGCGATAAAACATATAATAGTTTTGTTTGTGGAAACACCACGTAAATTTATTACTGCAAAGCTTTCGATCGGTAAGCCCGGATCTTCGTCAGTGCTAATAATATGTGACTTGTTTAATTTACACCACAGAGGAAGTATATGCAGAGAGTTCACTCAAGCCAAAACAAGTCACACGCACGATTGGCCATATTGCGCATGCGTAACTTCCCAGCCAGTACGGTGAAATTTTTTTATAAGGAAATAGATGGGGAAATCCGAATTTTTGACATAAAAACAGCGATTTTAACGAAACTATCCAGGTGATTTGCTGTTTCGTTTTAATTTCAAGAAAATGGGTTAGACTGGACATTTTTAACAACAAATGGGGCTATAAACACTACTCGAACGCTGCGAAAAGGGAAAATTATACTCGAAGGAGTGAAGTTCGAAACTTGTGTTGACAAGTCAAAAAGAGATACAAAAAAGTTGTTCTACACGATGTTCTATACTCCAATTGTGTCGTTTTTGCGGCAGAAAAGCTCAGAAGTTGTTCAGAATTGACATTCCAGTATATTTCGTATTGTATAATGTTTAGGTAAGAACATAATTCACTTTTTTCAACGAGAAAAAACTAGCAAAAAACAAGTCTCGACCAATATGTCTCAGTGTTTGAGAGTTCGATACGTGTGTTGATCTGATTTAAATTGTGTATTTTGATTGTCAGGATATCAACCCATTAAGTACAAACTCAACTTGCCAAGCAGAGAGTCTTGCCACTGAAATATATTCCCGGAAAATAGTTATTTTCGCTTTATAGGATATCACAATCTGTGGGCAGATCGCTCTTTCAACTTTCAAAATCAAATAAAAGTTTTTCAAAAGCTCGACCGTACTTCTTATGTGAATAGAAAAGATCACTTACTGTTATTGTTGACAAATTTTGTCCAGATATGAAGCTCGAAAGCGTTTGTTCCTTAAAAATGTCACTTTTTGCATTTCGAACTGTGTTTTCCCTATAGTTTGACCAGGGCGCTTATATATAGGGCGGCGCAACGAGAGAGCGCGCGCTGATCGACGTGTGATGCGGAAAAAACTGGGGCGAGTACGATTTTGAAGGAAATTGAAAAAACCCGCGATTTTGAGTTGTTCAGTTCGTCTGGCCATTTTTCTCAATCTTTTTGGTGTTAGAATGGTTTAAATGGCAAAATGGGTCTGTGTTCTGTAATGGTAAAATAGCTTGTACATAAGAATTTAAGGTCTATAATGTCCGTGCCTTTTTATGACTTCCATGGAGACTAATTAAAATTTCAAATGAGGATATCTTGTGTGAATCAACTGCCAACACCTACGAACTAAGGTATGTTAGAGTTCATTGTTTTATGTGTATTAACTTGTGTCTTTCATAAAAATCGAAGTTGATTCTTAGAAGATATCGTGGCTGAAACAGACCCTAAGACCCTTTTTCAGGCCCTGTTTTTCCCACTTTTGCCGGTCACATATTTTGAATGATGTACACAATGCGAAGTGTTTTGACCGGCTGTCATTTGCATTAGTTCTGTCGATGTATTGCTAAAGTTTCATAGGTATTGAAGCATTTTTAATATGTTTTCAGAGCATATTTATTACATAGTTCTGTGCAGCACGAAACTAGTTATTTGAGAATATGATTGGCGCTTTATAGGTTAAAATTCTGCCAACACCGTAGTTCTTCTTCGGATGCTAGGCGAGAAGTATTATGTTCGATATTCGTTGAAATAAAATAATTTGAGATTTATTCTTGCCCACTATCTAACTTGTAATCTGGGGTACTCGATCGAAGGTCGATGTTTCTTTTATCGAACATTGAGCAAAAGCTGATCATATGTATTGCTTTCGCACTTTCAAAAATCTTTTGCAGTGAAAATGTCGTCAGCAGTTTTAACCGAAAAATTTGGAAAATCTAATATTTTAAAACAAAAACTTCAAACTCAATTTATTTGATCCAAAACTTCGAGAGTGTTATAGTTATTGTATACTATAATTATAATAACACTGCGTATAATATAGATTTGGATATTGTATATTTTTACTCATGGTTTCTACGAATGTTTGTGTTTTAGACAATAAGATGTGCTGATGAAAAAGGCTGCAAGATTACAATGTGTTGGAAAAAAATGTGTGATTATTTGATGTAAAAGTCTAGGAGTCAGGTCTTAAGTTCTCCAGTTTAAAGTCTAGGCTCTACTCTGCTGTAGTGCTATTAAAGTTCTTTTATACGACGTCCAAACTGTATATTAAATTGTAACATGATATTAAAGTGAAATTTCGTTCGTTTTATTTATTGTTGTTTAGTTCATGTTTGATAATGATAATAAAAAAGCTACCGACAACTTATTCAGTAGAAACAACGTTAAAAATAGGTACGCAGTGCGTACATGTTGCATGCCTTAGAAACATTCAGGCCGATTTCCATTCAGTGCAAAATATCGCGAGATCAACTTTTTGCGTTTTATGTCAATTGCTGACATCATTAGAATTTTCCATTTTAGAAAAGCAATGCGATATATCTCCTTATTTTGTCTGGTGACCTATGTTCAAGTTTTGCATGCTGTATTGCACCGCTAAAAACTTTCATTATACAAAAAATAAAACAATTCTGTAATGCCAAAAAAATGTTACCGAAGAATATGACATTTTCGCATTTTCCAAAAAAATGGCATGCTAATTGTTAGCTTTTCGTCCAAGTAAAATAATGCACGAAAAAAAATTGGGGGTCACCATGCTATTTTTCCAACTATACGAGAAGATAGGCCATTTTGGAGTGAATTTCGTACACGTATGTCGTCATAGCAACGAACTATCTGTTACTAAAACGAATATAATTTGAAAGTAGAGTTATCAAAACAAATAAAAAACCCAATATCTGCTGAATAAATCCTAAAAATGCGTAGTTTGAAATTGTCAAAGTGTTAAACACCTGAATTTTTGAAAACTGTATCGAGCCACCTTAAAGAGAGCACGCCACGTACTATCTAGTGGCTTTCCCTCCTGCATGATCTAGTATTGTGCTTCTCGATTTCAATTGACTCTCTCATTTTGCGAGAGAACTTATGACTATAACTTATGACTTATAGCCTTGCAGTAATAAATTTACGTGGTGTTTCCACAAACAGAACTATTATAATTTTAAATATATTTGTTTATTTTTTTTCGGATACATGCATGCACCCTGTAACTATATACATCTTACAATACCTGTGTCTCCTCCTCCTCATCCAGTTGATATACCTCGACATGCAGTATACATTGTCTTCGCTTGTTGAACATCACCGGCACTCAATCCTTGTCTTTGTCCAATAGCTTGACCATTTTTTGCAGTTATTGTATTCCTTCCATTAACTGAGAATGCCTTAGGCCCATAGTGCATTATACTTCCGTAATCATACCCATGCGATGTGTCGTCCGTTCGACCGCTCATTTTGTTGAAATTATATTGCATATCTAAAAGGTAAACAAATTTGAAGACATGTTTGTCTGTGTCGGTACGTAAAAATGAAAATACATCACAATACGAAGAACATTAAAAAATTATAATGCATCATCATTTATTAGGAAAAATACATGATCGAGTTCAAGAATAAAATAACATTTCAAATTACATATTATTGCTTCTTTCACAACTGTCTTTTCTCATCTGCATTGTAATTGGTAGGCGATATATTTCTGTTAGCTAATGTGCGCCACAGAACAGGAGCCAGCTGCTCGAAAGCTGCATGGTAAGCCTAATCCTGAGCTAACCCAAAATCCAAGGCAAACTTACCAACAGCTGTTTTACACACTTGGACATATTTTAAATGTCCATAGAAATGTCTTCCAGAAGTTTTATTTTCTGAGACGTGCAGAAAACCAAAATTGAACCAAAACAGTGAAGTGGTTGAACCGATTGCGTAATGGACAAAAACATGACAAATTTGCAAGGCAAAAACCAAAATTTATTACAACAGCATTGAAGAGCATCCCAATTCCTAAAGCTAGTCAAATAAAAAAGTTTGGTTGTAAAATGTAAAAAATATAACCATGTCAAAATACAAAACAAGTAAAATTCCAAAAATCGATAACATTTTTATTTATCTACGTTTCGACTATATTTCAGTCATCATCAGGATAAACACAGAAAACATTATCCTGATGATGACTGAAATATAGTCGAAACGTAGATAAATAAAAATGTTATCGATTTTTGGAGTTTCACTTGTTTTGTATTTTATTAAAATACTCATGCAGTGGTTCTAGAAATAACCATGCAAATTTGCAAATTTTGTATATTTTTGTTACGCACGGAAAATTGATACTTGACATTGCCGTACTCAGCAAATATGTATTAATACAAAGTCCTGAAATATATTTAAAGTGAAGTTATAGGGTTCCATGCAAACTAAAGCGTATCAGGCAGAATCAAGGATGTGGCGTCAGCAACATTAGCGCTTTTGCCTGCGTTTCCAGATCATTCATTTAATTGTCTGTGATAGTATATTATAAAACCTTACTGCGTTGGATATTTTGCCAATGTATTGATATATAATAATCACGATCCGAGCGAGATTGTTCGTGCCAGAATCCCAAAGCGTGGCCTAAAAAATTTGAAAGAAAATATTGAGAGAAAAAGAACAGTAAGTTTGGGGAAGTAATCACGCAGTTGCTTAGCATCGTTAATAAGTAAAGCAATTATGCGTCGTAAGATCACAGGGCAAGCCAGGGGGGGGGGTGAGCATCAACTTTGGTGAAGATGAAGAACTCTTGATTGTAATTAATGATCACGCAAATCTGCGATAGATAAAAATACCATTCTTTCTTCACAGAGAAATAGTAGGTTATGATAGAAATAAAGATTCTGCTTTTCTCATAGCTTGCACGGATTTTTACATGTCGCTTTGTCCTTTGGTTGTTGTGTTTATTTGAACGGTCATTTTTTTTCCACGTGACTGCATGCCTTTGTAGCTTTACCATCAAATCAGCTTGATTGTTTTCTTACTAATTTTCAAAAAAACGTTGACGAGGAATGTTGGAGGAAGGTACAATCATTTTCAAATGCGTTGGGACAGATGCTCGAAATACTCATCATTTTCTCAAACGCTACCCCTCGCCCCATATTCAATGTTGAATTGTAGTTAGCATTTTGTTTTCGCGTACAATAGTGCATGGATTGGAAAAACAAAGGGGAGGGGTGGTATTATTGTTTGTAATTACTAACACTGATATCCTAAAACCAATGGTGTCCGAACTACTTTTGAAAATGTTTTGCGATCGTACACGTTTCCACATTAATTTAGTACTCACATATTCACTACTGATGTCCACATCATTACGTCAAGTGTCAATTTATATGCTTTCCAACCAACGGTATGACATCAGAGTGTTGGTCACAATATGTCACAATTTCACATTTGGTCAGTTATGACGAATCGACCGAAAGCTACTAGCTACAGTTAGGATTTTTTAAATAAATAATAATTTGACTTAATTGATCGTATTTAGTCACTAAATAAATGCACATTTTTACAAACCGATTTCGTGAACGATGATTCCATGACGCATACATCCTCGTGCAAGTGAAACAAACTGTCTTGATCTTTGGTAACCAACAGCTGAGGAACAACTAAAATAATACAATATACAATCTCCGATGAGACCCTTTTCCTAGCCATGATAGTACAAAGATTTTGACGTTCTAGGTTATTTGCAACTCATAAACTGGTAAAAAGAGCCGTGTCCGTATTATATCAAATATCACATAATCATGGTTAAGTTTGACCAAAATTAACTTTAATTAAACTTTATAGATTTTTAGACAAGAGGGTCTCTATGGTACTGTAACGTGCATGTAATGTAAGCAATTAGCTGGCCTTCAGGTGCTGTTTTTATGGCATGTAGTAAAACATGGACTGGACTCATTAGTAAAACATGGACTGGACCCGATTAGTAAAACATGGACTCTATTAGTAAAACATGGACTCCATTAGTAAAACATGGACTCTATTAGTAAAACATGGACTCGATTAGTAAAACATGGAATCGATTAGTAAAACATGGACCCGATTAGTAAAACATGGACTCTATTAGTAAAACATGGACTCGATTAGTAAAACATGGACTCTATTAGTAAAATATGGACTCGATTAGTAAAACATGGACTCGATTAGTAAAACATGGACTCGATTAGTAAAACATGGACTCGATTAGTAAAACATGGACTCGATTAGTAAAACATGGACTCTATTAGTAAAACATGGACTCGATTAGTAAAACATGGAATCGATTAGTAAAACATGGACCCGATTAGTAAAACATGGACTCTATTAGTAAAACATGGACTCCATTAGTAAAACATGGACTCTATTAGTAAAATATGGACTCGATTAGTAAAACATGGACTCGATTAGTAAAACATGGACTCGATTAGTAAAACATGGACTCGATTAGTAAAACATGCCTAAATGTAGTTCCTTGTCTGTTTTTTTGTAAATTGTAATTTTAATAACATCAACTTTAGTGTATAAGAGGGCATGTAGTAAAACATGGACTGGACTCGATTAGGGGCCGACCATTTAACTTTTGAGGGGGGGGGATTTACTGCTGGCAGGGAATTTTCTGGGATCGTTATGTGCAAGATTTTTTTTATCCCATCACCATGTACGATTTTTTTTTCCACACTTTCTTTCGCAGCATTTTTTTTTTCAATAGCTTATACTATTTAGATTCTTTAATTATAGTTAGCGTTGAGTTTTCTAGCTTCATGCATTGCTCATAATACATATTGCTATGAGGTATAACATTTGGTTCAGGGCCTTTTTTAAGGATGTGCAACTGGAGAGGACATAATTAGCGGGGGACCTGGAGAAGTTCCAGTCGGCAAGTCTGTATCCAGGGCCGTAGCTAGCATGTATAGTTGGGGGGGGGGGGTGTAGGCCAAAA